>JACBWW010000207.1:0-75717 GCA_020086605.1 Lanius collurio | reverse complement strand
AGACAAAAGACTGATGATAATCTACTGACTTAATAAAAGAGCTAGTCCAAGCTCTCCACTGCCAGTGTGAACTTGCATAGGTCATTTGGACAAACATGGTATCAGAGGACAGAATTTCCGAAGGCCTCCACCTAATGGATGCTGAATTTCTCTAAACATCCACTGGCCTTGGGGCTCATGTGCAGGAAACAGCCTTTGTGATGAAAATGACACTATTTCTTCAATCATACAGCGTGATCTATTTTATTGTTTTGTATTTGTGTGGAGTGCTGTCCCACATTCCTTGGAATCATTGCTACTGCAGCAAGGTAGTTTACTTTTAAAATGTAGAACAACAGGAACCAGACTGTGCTAATGATTAAATTATACTGATGGTTGAAGCTTAAATAACAGTTAATGCACTAATTTCAGTATAGGAAATACACTAAAAAAACAGCAAGAGCTCCTCTTGATCTTCATAATTAATGAGAACTGCCATGATCCTTCAACATATTTCCACCCACACTTCCTTTTATGTTAAGAAGTATACAGGAACTCACAGAAGTCAGCTGGTAGAAAACCTTTCACAAAGCACTTTCCAGTACACTGCACAAGCCACGTGTGCTTCCCTAAAGGGTCGTGGAGCCAGATCTTGCCTGTGTTGAATCCTGGCCAACAGTCTCATTTCTTTCAGTGAAACAGAACAAAGTGAGGCCTTCAGACAAGAGTGTACCCAACACACATCTGAGCTATGTGTACCCAAATAACCACCATCAGCTGCTGAGCATCTCTGGAAGGGACATGAGTGGGATTCTCATCACTTAACTTTAAACATCTCATTTGGCTAGTTCTTAAACATCTCTTCAATTCATGGATGGAAGGGAGTATCGTTAGAGAGCAATTAATCCAATTTAGGTGTCTCCATTACAATGAGGGGAATTCCACCCCAGTGCCTGTTCCTCTGCACTCATTATATAGAAAGTCTAGACAGTTGGCTTGGATATAAATGGCTGAAGATGAGAGGTTTCTCTCACCTGTCTAGATACAACAGAATCTGCTGGATATTAGAGGCTTTGTAGTGGCTCTGGGTCAGATAACAAATGCCTGGAAACATGTTGCCACTTGGCTGAATCATTGCAACCATGCAAGGTCTTAGTTTTAATTTGAAGAGTTGTGTTGATTTGGGATAGCCTGTTTTTGTTGGTAGTGGGGGAGGGCCACAGAAGTGAGAAGCTGCTAGAAGCTTCCACCATGTCCGACAGTGCCAGTCTCTGATGGCTCTGAACATGGACATGCTGCTAGCCCCATTAGAGAGGCTGGTAATGCCTCTGTGATGACCTATTTAAGAAGAAAATCAAAGTGGCACACACGCAGTTTGTTCCAGGGGTGGCAAAGGCGCCGCCCCCGGGGCCTTCCCAGGGCACAGCGAGGGCTGCGGTCGCCGCCATCTCGGTGCGGCCCACAGCG
Source organism: Lanius collurio (assembly GCA_020086605.1). Lineage (NCBI taxonomy): Eukaryota > Metazoa > Chordata > Aves > Passeriformes > Laniidae > Lanius > Lanius collurio. Next base: position 74,271 of record JACBWW010000207.1, on the reverse strand, counting down.
AGCCTCGCCTGCCTGGCCACCCCTGGCCGGCCACGCTGTGGGCAGGAGGGCAGGGGTGGTGGCAGCAGCTTCTCCTTCCCGGTGCCCCACACGAGGAGAGGCGTTGAACAGCACCAGCGCTGCGGTGGGGCTGGCACTGCCTGCGCGGGGGCTGTGGGGCGGCTGGCGAGCCATTCCCCGACACGGAACCTGGACAGAATCAACCACTCGGCACTGCAGGAAGCTGTGAGGGTCTTGGAACTGGTGGAACTTGTTGGCAATAGTACCTAGGAGCTGCAGTTTTTCTCCTAGTCAGAGAAGAGGAGGAAGTGAGAACATGCGAGCGAAAACAACATGGCAGCACCAAGGTCAGTGGAGAAGGAGGGGGAGGAGATGCTCCAAGTGCTGGAGCTGAGATTCCTCTGCAGGCCGTGGTGAGGACGGTGGTAGACTGTCCCCCTGCAGCCCATGAGGTCCATGGGGGATGCAGAGATGCACTCCAGCCCGTCAGAGAAGTACTGGTGCTGGAGCGGGTGGATGCCGGAGAAAGCTGGGATCCAGTGGGAGACCTGAATGGAGAGAGAGGGCCCTGCTTCCAGAGAGAGAGGGCCATGGCTTCCAAACTAGAGCAGCCTGTCCTTAAAAGGCTGCACCCCGTGGACAAGTGATCCACACCACAGCAGTCTTGGAAAGACTGCCCATGGGAGGGACCCACATTGCAGCAGGATTGGCAGGATTGCTGCTCGTGAGATTGCAGCCATGCTGGAGAAGTTCATGGACAACTGTCTGCTGTGGGAGGGACCCCAGGGCACAGCAGAGGAAAGACTCTTCCCCCTGAGCGAAGATATTGAGTGATGAACTGACCAAAACCCCCACGCCCTGTCTCCTGGCACCTNGTTCGTGCGGGCCCGGCCGTGAGCCGGCAGGGACGGAGGGAGCGGCGGTGCCGGCCCTGCATCCTCCTCCGCCCCCGCCGCTCCGAGCCGCCGCCCAGATCCCTCCTCCCGGCTGCCCGCTCCCTCCTCCCGGCTCGGCCGCGCAGGGAGTGGCAGGGCGGCTGCCGGCCGGGCTCGCATCCTGCGGCGGCAGCGAGCCCCTTGCCCCGCTCCGCCGGGCAGCCCAAGGGTAAGGGGGACGGCGGGAGGGACGGCAGCGCCCGGCCAGCCCGCACCACAACAAAGGAGGGATGAATGGAGAAGGTGCGGGAGGAGCCCGGGGATGCGCCGCTCGGTACCGATGGGAGGCTTGGCCGCTGCGCGCATTGTCCTTGGGCTAGGAAAGGCAGCGAGCATCTTCGGCGGGCCAGCATCCCGGCTGGGTCCCTCGGCTGGGTGGCACCGGCGGCGGGAGGGACTTCGGGGGGGTGCGGGGCTGCCGGGGGTGCGCACCCACCGACAGCCCCGGGCAGGGTGCGGGGTGGGCTCTCGCCGCTATTCCCGGGTCACGGCAAACGCGCAGTTGGAGTGGCCAGGGAGGCAGCGGCCTGATGCCGTGGAGATGGAGGTGGGAGTGGGTGTCAGCATCCATGGCTCGGTGCTGAGCGAGTTTGGGGTTGGAAATGGGAGGAAAAATTGTCTTTTGTCTTTGGGAAGCCTGACTGCTTGCTGGGCTCGGTTTCCTCGCTCAGTTTTTCTTGTTTAACGATCCAGATATCGACATTAACCACATCCTGCAGGATCTGATGTGCGTTTTTTTGTCTGTTGCAAGGAGATGTGCTTTTGAGGAAGGCCCAGGCTGAGCTGCTGCCATGGGTACAGTGCTCAGGTTATGAGCAGCCAGGCAGATGGAAGAGGGCTCTGCCCTTGCATCTCCTGACACAAACCAGCAAAGGGTGTTTGGGGCAACATCCAGGGATGGAGGCAAAGGCAGGAGTTGTTATCTCTACAGTATCCAGGCAGGCTGCAGTGGCGTTTTGGAAGTGCTGGTAGACAAAGCACTGTGTCAGCACCGAGTGTTATTTGCTGCTCTGTTGAGCATCAGTCTCACAGGCCTACAAACCTTGTCTCAGAAACTCATCCTGCTGGAATGGATGTCCAGTTTTACCAGTCCATCCATTACTGCTGGCTAGAACTGTTTCCTTGAAGGTAACTTGCAACTCAAAAATTGGTCTGTGTGTGGACAGAGATAAATTTGGGGTGCCTGGCCAGGCTTGTTGGCCTTAGCCTCTGCCCAGCTGCCTGCTAACAGCATTTCTCTCCCCATCAGGGCTCCAAGAGAGCCACATTAATCAGCACAGGTCTGTCATTGCTGGGGTGGTGATGCTTTTGAATGTAGTGCAGCTCCTGATTTTAAAGTTGGGTCTGAGATACGGCATTTTAAGATATTACCTGCTGGCTGTTAGAGCCTGCCAGGGATTAGGAAGGAGGGAGTCTGCATCAAACTGCTGTGTTCTCATGAAAGTTGTCACTGCCTGCCAGAAATCCCTGGGAGTACAGGACTTCAAAGGCTCATCTCTGAGACAGGGCACAAGTGACAACATTAGCACCAGCCACTGCAGCACAGCAGGGAGAAGCTGTGCTGGAGCCTATCTGTTATCTGGGGAAACCTTGTTTGGGGCTGCCTTCAATTAAGGGAAACCTTATGTGTTTCAGGAGATGTTGTAGGATCAGTATGGATGGGATTATCTACTGAGGCCAAGGGTTTGTATGTGCTCCTCTAGCCTTGGAGGCTGCCATAATCTACTCTAGCAAGGAGCAGTTCCTGGTGTGTTTCCTCTTTCTCCCCACTTGTGCTTTTTGTTTTGGCAGAAGAAGTGATGAAGAACTCAGAGGGGGTTTTTTTACCAAGGGATGTAGCTCTGTAAGGACATCCAGGCCAGTTCTTCCCTTGTGTTACTGGGTGGTTGAAATGGGTCAAGGCATGGGTTCCACCTCCTGATTGAGGTTGTTGGCTTTGTTTATCAAAATGCTGCCTCTGTCCATGAAACTCGGGGAAATTAATTTTTGGGGTTTTTTTTTGAGAGGGTGTCATAAATCTGGTGAGGACAGGAAACAATATATAAAGCAAGTTCTGTACCTCAGGTACATGGTGTTTGTATCCCTTTGCTGAGAGTACACAATGCATGGCAAGGTTTAGATACTTTTAAAGCTCTGGGAAAGCTCAGGTATGGGTAGTGAGACCTGAATGGGACTTGTTGCTAGCCTATGTTAGACACTTGTGTGCACTTATCCATAGAGATATCTGCAGATGTTTGTAGAGAGATCTATTTTTCATGGATGCCCTTTATAAATACTTTGTGACTCTTTCCCTCTCCATCTCCCAAGGGCTCTGAGCACAAGAATGACCAAGGAAGTTGCTGACATGGGTTGAGAGCATTCTTTTTTCCTCTGTTGCAGAGTTAAATGCTTGGATTAATCAATTTCTGGCAGTTCTTTTATCACTGTTCTTGTGGTATTTATGGTAGAATTTCAGGTCTTGTTAGCCAGGGAGAGCACCCTGATAATACTGGTGATGTCAGACTCCAGCAAAACTTGGGCTTTGTTTTACTGGTCAGTTTTCTAAAACAACCACACTAAGTTGCTGAATAAAGATGAACTGTCCACACTCACTCCAGAAGCCCAGGTTAGAGCAAGGAATTGGGCTTGGTCTTTCTTGTGTCCTGCTCTATTCTTGTCTTCTCCATGTGGGTCCTTCCTATCCCGTGTGGAAGCTCTTGTCTCCGTGGCTGACACTGATGGAGACACACAGAATTCTCAGTGCATCATTGTACAAAGTCTCTTTCTGTAGCACCCCCGTGCTCTTGGAGCCTTTCCCTGCTCTGCTGAGAGCAGCCTGTGTGCTCTGTTGAGTGTTGATGCTAAACAGGACAAAGCAAATTCACTTCCCTTGTAGCTGGATTTAATTTCTTGCTCTTATATGATTGTGCAGTAGCTCTTGTTGTGGAAAAATTACTTCATTGCATGTGACTGATACTTTCTGCTATTCCAGAAAAAAAGATCTTGTTGAAACCCCTTTTAAATAAAACTTACAACAAACTCACAATGTTTCTGCATCAGACTTTTTGGAAATCATTCCCATACAGCGGTACAGTTTTTATTATCCCATTCTAAATAAGTGAAACTGTGTCTATGAAACAGCCATGATTGCTTCAGATGCAGCATAAGCAAGGAAAACATGTGAAGAAATAAAGCCAAGCCTTGTCTTTTTTTTTTTTTTTTTTTCTTCAGAAAGGTGGAATAATATATGATGCTGACTGGAATTGGCACTGAAATTAAGTGCTACCTTCCTTTCAGTGATGTATTTTTATTGAGCTAATGTTTACTCACCTGCATAGTTGCAGAGGAATGTGGCAAAATTCCACGTTGCAGGTTCTGAGCCAGTTGTGGAAGCACCATCTCCTCATCCTAGTCTGCTGAAGCACAAAGGGAATCTAAACTTTGGGTTATTTTGAGAGTTTATGCTCTGAACTCTGCTGTTGACTCCCTTGATAACTCTGTTTGTGCCTGGGAAAGCCAAATGATTATTTTTGAAAATATTTATACTATGTGTCTATAAAACAAACACTTCAGAAGGACTTCCCAAGTGTTTTGATGAGTTGGATATTCAGGGTGATAGTGGTGCCATCTCTGCCACTGTTTTTTCAGTAGTCTTGAGAAAAATCTTTTCTTTCTGTCTGTTTCTCCCCGGTACAAAATGGGTGTTTTAATTCTGACCTCCTTTGAGGTTTTTGAATGAAATGCTCTGGGGGTGTTTGGTATGTGGATCTTGAAACGTTTAAATCCCCTTTTGGTTCTTATAAATACCTTTCCTATGCTTTCACACATGCTTCCTTTAAAAAGGTAATGCAAATTAAATTGTATTGCCTGTGCCAGGGCTCTTGGTCAAAATTAATTCTATTTTATTTTACTGAATAACTTGCAAAGTGTGGTAAAGACCACGTGGATATTGGTTACACTGGAAAGACTTCACAGAAACTTCAAGAAATCATCTGATCCATCTCTCTGTTCCAGGTTGGATCTGTCTTTACCTGTCATTCAAGACAGAGGTTTGAAGATTTTTATTTTTCAAAGAATAGTGTAGCAATGAAGGACTTTGCACAGCCTCTCTGGGCAGCCTGGCTCAGTTTGAACCCTTTCTGTAGTGCGTGTCTTCCCCTTTGTTTCGTTGTTGTCATTGTCACTTTGCCTGTTTCTGGACCAAGGTGTTTCACTGACAAAAACCAACACAATTTCTTTTGGAGTATGAACTTCTCTTGCTGCACATCCTCTGGTGGGGCAGGGAAGGCGTCCAGCCTGAGGCACCAGCTTCTGGCATAGTCACTGACAAAGGATTTCTCTGGCTCATCTGTTCTTTTTCTTCCTTTGGCATATTCCCACCCTGTTTATCTGTTGCATCATGCTCCCACAACTTTTGTGTCCTGTAATTAGTACTGGAAGCTTTTCCATAGCCTGACAGGCACAAAAAGCAGCTGCCTGTTGAAACAAACTTTCCCATCCTTTGCAAACACTCCCATTCATGACCTGCAAGTGCCTCCCCTGGAGGCAGGGACCGTCCTGGCTGCGGAACAAACCTCCCTAGAAAAAGAGGCCTCTCCACTTGTATTTAATGGGCTTTTTAGCCTCGTGTTTGGCTGTCGTATATCGTGTACTGTGCTACCTCAGTGGCTCCTGTCAGCATGAAGTTGGCCCTGGTGATTAAAGCCTCCTCCTTGGCTATATTTAGCGCTGAGCTATTTGTTTTATAACTGAAATCCTTACTATGCAAATTGGAGCAGGTCATTCTGCAACCTTGGATAAGTGCCTTTTTTTATTTTTTTTTCCCCTCTGGACTTTTGTTTCCTGCCTGGTAAGTGTGGCATGTTTAGCTGATGACCCATCCACCAGCCATCCCTAATGGAGATTTAATGATGGACAATATGGCACAAAAAGGCAGGTTTGTGTGGAATATGGTGGTGAGACAGAGGAAGCAGATGTTTTGCCTGTCACTGTTCATGTTTTATGTGTCTGTTTATGTGGGCTTTTATGGGGTCTACACAGTAGCTTTTTGAACTTGCTGAGTCTCATCCATAGGAAAACTTTGTTTATATGTGTGCATGTATTTATGTATATTTCTAGTAAACAATACTGACAATATCAGTGCCTCCTGCAAGCTTAATCTTGATGTCTCTGAAGCATCTGCAAGCACTTTTCCCCTTTTTATCTCGGAATCTCCCCAAAGCACATTGGCTGGGTGCCAGGAAGGTGCAGGAGCACTTCCAGCACACTTAAGGGAAATGTCAAAGGCAAATGCTACTTTTTTGGTGATCATATGATTCAGGTTTATGGAGTGCTATGATACACTCTGCCTTAGGGTGCCAGGAACTTTGATTGCCATTGTTAGAAGTGAGAGCTCAGTTTTTGCTCTTCCTTTTTGGCTGAAACATGATCAGTTTGTGTTAGAGATGTTGTGCCACTGCTCTGCACTGTGATGTAACAGTGCTGTACTTGCTTAGCTAGATGAGATTCTATCTTGATCTCTGTACAAAATCATCATTGTGGCTTTGCCTGCATTAGTGGTGTAGAAACAGCCTGTTTCTGTGAGAAGTGAAGGAGCAGCCAGGGACACTTGGTGACTCTAAAGCTCCAGTTTGAATACACAGTGCTGTGGTACTCCAGGAGTATGGTGGGCTGATCCATCTGTCCTACCTACCTGCTTGCAGACTGAGTTCATCGCTCGTATCTCCAGGGATATGAACCATTAAACCCTATTTTTAGCACTGATCTGTCCATCAAGACCCTTTCCTTTTCACTGCTGGCATCTCCACATCATGGACTGCTGTGTGTGCTTCCCAGGGGCATGGCAGTGTTTGGATAGAGATGTGGGTGAAACCAGGCTATGGAACAGTCCAGCTCCTGCAGGGTCTCTGCTGCTGTGGGAGGAGGCTGGGATTGACAGCCTGGCCCAGATGTGGCAGCCTCTCCTGCTCCTGCCAGCCCAACAGGTCCTGCTGGAGTGGGCATGTTCAGTCCCTACACCTGCTGTGCAATCTGATTGTGTAGGGTGGGGTTTTATCTTCTCACTCCCTAGAAACTGCAATCCCCAACCTCCCCATGTATTAGATACCAGGGAGCCATCCTCTGGTGTGGCTCAGTGCCCAGAGGCTTTCAGCTGGGATCTTGCCTCTCTCCATGTGATGCAATCCAAAGTAAACACTTGCTTTTGCAAGTCAGGATGTGAGTTGTGGGGAAAAAGGATCTGTGTGGCAGGAGGAGATAACATATCAAATTGGATCTTATCTGTCAACATTATAATTTGGAAAATGATGATTTTGGTCATTGATAGGTATGTAATTTGAATATGATAGGGGTGTAATTTGAATAAGACATGTTCCTTCTTGTACTTTAATGTCCATGAGCTATCCAAACTCCTGTTGTGTGAGGAGTGTGTGAGATGAGTGAGGTTACAGGTGGTAAATTAAGAAACTCCATGATTAACACATTCTGACTGAAAGCAAACTCTCCAAATTACTGTTCTCCTTGTCTGGTTGTGGTGGGAGCTGTGTGGATATGTCAGTGTGAGTGAGGGCTGGCAGTGTTTGTATAGAAGCTCAGGAGAAAGCAGCAATTAATGCACATAACCCAGAGGTCATCTTCTTAAGTGGGAGGCTGAGTTTGGGATGGTGAATCAGCAGGGAGGAGGAGGAGGGTACTTCAGGGAACAAATGAGTCCAGCACTGCTCTGTTGCCATCAGTACAGCAACAGGAAGCAGGATGCTTGTGTGGGTAGAGGGGATGGGGTTTTGCTCTTGGTGTCCCCCAGGGAGAGTGGGTTTGCTCCTCCTGAGTGTCCTTGGTTTGGCACCCTCAGATTTTTCCCGAGGTACCAGTGGTGTAACCTCCTGGTCTGCCTCCCCTCAGTTCACAGGTTGGTACTGTTACCATCCCCCTGTGGGCAGCAAGCACGTTTAGTGACCACTGTGAGAGAAGGAAGCAGAGTCCTGGCTGTCAGTGCTGTATTGTAGCTATGGGGTGATTAGAGGTTGGATTAGATGATCTTTAAAGGTTCCTTCCAACCCAACTGGTTCTACCATAGTCTATATTTACTTTCTAGCTTCCCTCCTGTTGTATCTTAACACCCAGAGTGTGAAAATAGGTTAGTTATTCTTTCAACTTTTGGGAACAGTTGCTTTGTTTGAAGGATTGAGATGATGTTGGCTCATAGTATTTGGCATAAAGTTTGTCCCTGGCCTGGTGGACATCACCTGGGATTCAGCATGCACTTCAGGTTGCCCATGTGTGGACCAGACTGAATTCCAGTGAGGAGGTTTGGAGAAGGTCAGCTGAGATGACCTGGGAACTGGTGAGTCTCTTATCTCAAGACTTCTCAAAGGAGAGCATTTCTTGCTCAGAATGGCACAGAGAAGCCAGACAAAGGGCAAAGCTGTCTCATGGGAGTTGGGCACAATGGGAGGATGTCAGAGTTCTGCAAAGGGCACAGGAGGTATGTGGGCAGAAGGCTGGCTTGGATAAATCTGCACTGGCAACTGGTGGGGAGTTTCTTGGGCAGCGGAGGCTGAAACTGCTGGGAATGAAATATTTTCTACAGTAGTTTCATAACGAATGGAAAGGGGCTGCAGCAGGGGCAGGGTTGGGTATTCCCATCCTGCATCCCTGCCTGGGGTTTTGGCAGCTTGTAGAGAGGCAGGGTCAGGTTTCCCTTGGTGTGACACTGTTTGCACTGGGATTGTTCTGAGGAGATTCTGTAGCAGATGTTCCACCAGCAGTGGAAGTGGCCCAGGGCAAGGCTTCTGTCTGGTTCCTGCTGGGATGGGCAGGTGTCCATCACTACAGGAATTGCATTAACATGGTGCCTTTTCCTTGTGCTCTTGAGTGTGTGCTGGGCAGCATCAGTGGAGCACAGTGAGGGCTTCAGGGGCAAGCCCAGTGTGTCCCAAGGTGCACCAGAAACTTGTTGCATCCTACTTATTCTCTTTACTTTTAACTAAATCATCTGCAAGTTTAAAGTGGTACAACTGCAGTGCCATCAGACAGACTGGTCTGCAGAGCCCAGCTTGTAAAAAGGGGGGAAAAATCAGGGCAGAAGGGACCCAGGTCCTGGTTTTGTTTCATAATCAAAGTTCAGGACTGATTATAGAAGTACACAAATTAAAATATATATATATTAATCTGAGCTCCAATTAGTAACAGATTAAGTGCCAGGGTGAACTTTAGTGCTGTGCTAAATCAGCAGTTAAAAGCTAGGAAATTCCAAAAATTGAGATCCTTCTGCAGCCCTGCACAGCATGCATAGCATGACTGGGTTGTTGTATAGCTCATATTTAATTAAAGAAATTGCTTTTCCAGTAGAACAATACCAAGCCATTATAATGGAATATATATGTCATGCATCATTGTGTTTCCTGCACTCTGCTTGCTCTCCTCATGTTTCTCTTCCAGATGCTGGTTTTGACAAATAAGACTTTCTGTGAATAGATTTCTTGGATTTCACCAAAGCCTCGTGAATTGTAGAGAAATCTCTAATGGAATAAAGTGGCCACGACTCAAGGCTGTACTGATCTGCAGGGCAGCAGTGGTGAAACCTCTGTGCACATTCTGTTCCCTTCCTGAGTGAGCCTGCAGCTTTGGGGTCATGCCTCTATAAACCTCTGCAGGGACACTGTCCCCTGCTGCCAGGGCTGAGCTCTAGGGAGCAGAAACCCATGCAGAACCAAGACCATCCCCAGGATTTTTCCCACAAATTAGAGATAGTTTTGCTCTGCAATTAGTACAGAATTGTTGCTATCTTCTGTGTCAGTTCTCAGCAGGCATTTTGCCAGCGTGAGGAGCACGAGCTCACCCAGTCCATAATTACTCCACAGATTATGTGATGACTTCCTTGGATGTACTTTGGCTTTTTCTGTCTGTACTTTGCCTGAGGATTTGCCTTGTGGTTTTTTGAGAGCCATAGGAGGGTTTTGCACATTCTTCCTTTAAAAAAATCTTGTTTTAGAAGTAAATCACAGGATGTTTAGTCTATCTTAGAGGTTAGAATTAGTTTAAAAAATACCTGAGCTTTTAAATAAAAGTTCTCTAGTCTTTCTCTTGGCATTCTGTGCTAGTTATTACGAAACTTGAGTGAGGAAGAAGATTAAACGTGAGCTTCTCTAGAGGTTAAAAACACTTCACACTTGTCAGGAAAACTGTGTAGTAACAACAGAGCTTTATGGCTGAAAACCTATTTGAATTCTCCAACTGCAAGAGAGAAAAAAACCTGATGGCTGACAGAGGGTACCAGGATTCCCTAGTTCTCCCTACATGTAACTGGAAGCAGTGTGCTCCTTTCATTCCTGCTGTAGTCTGTCTCCATTCCCTCTATGGGAGAAGGAAAGGTTTTCTTGGAAGAGGAGTCTGACCTTAATTAAAAATGAGTGTTTCTCATTTCCTCTATACTTCAATTAAGTGCAAAGATTTACTCCTAATCTCCACGTGCTTCAGAAATGGGTTTCTGGTGGCTTGTCAGGAGGAGTAACTAATCAGAGAAGTGAGAAGGCAGTGGCACAATTACCTTGGATTGGATGGAGCATCTTAAGGAATTAAAAGATAAAATTGCCTTTTCTTCTCAGCATAATCTGTCTCTATTAGCAAAGCTGCAGTTTGGCGTTATCAGATCCTGTCTTTGATGGGATTCATTTCCTGTCCCTTTCACACAACACTGAGTGCTTCAAGTCTCGCCCTTGGATTTGGATTTCAAGGCAAAATTCTGTTCTTGAAATCCCCAGCCCATCTTTGCAGCTTGGTCAGTGTTGTGAAGTTGTGAGCCTGGGGCAGTAAATCTTTACTTGCCCCTGTCCCTGGTATGAGACACTTTGCATTAATGTCTAGGAGTCAGAACTCCAGGAGATGGGGCTTTGCTGCCTGAAAATCTCATTTTCCTGGGAGTGGGGAAGGTGCAGAAAAGCTTAGAAACATGGAGTGGATGCAACCAAATGCTCAGAGACAAGAAATTAAATAACTTCACCTAACTTAAAAAAAAAAAAAATCAGTATCTTTAGGCCAGTAAAGATTATATAAGGCCTAATAAAGGAATACCTGACTTGGTTCTGAAAGCTTTTTGCCTTTATTCTGTGTGCTTACTGAGCTGAGTACAGACCTCCTCCAGTGATCAGGGCATCAAATTCTTCTCTAACATTTTATTTTCGGGGAGATGTTGAGCTTCACATCCTGTTTTGAACATTTACAGTGCTTGGTGCTGAAGGTTTCTGTCCTCAGTCGTGATGTTTTCAGAGGGGAAGCAAGGGTGGCTTTGGGGCTGTTCTAAGGTAGGTTTGCTCTTGTCCAGAGTCCCAGAGGCTCTCACAGAAGTCAGGGGATGAAACCCAGAAAGCTCTTGGAGGTTAATGCAAGAGTCTTTGTGCAGACTGAGCCATGTGGTAGCCCTGAAAAGGGCTGAAATTTTGCTTGCAAATGTGCTGCATCCCAAACCCTGGTGCTCCTCAGCTGTAATATGAACATGACAAAGGATGGAATAGGGTTTAAATAATGGTACAAGCAATTGATTCTCAAAACGTTGTCTTAGATGGAAATAGGAAAAACAGAGACTTTATTGTGCTAACCTTTTCCTATCCAAATAATTGTCTCTGAAGTAATTGATTATTTGCATAAGTCAACATTATTATTTTTTTTTTTAAAGTGGTGTCCTGCTTCTCTGCAATGTTGTTATCATTAACCTTTTGGACAACGTGATAATGTTGATTTCCCTCAATCTGATAATTAAATGCTGTTCTTTTTTTTTCTTATGGGCTCCAGCCCTGGAATGGTGGGTGCATCTCTGACTGAAAAATTCAAATTTAACTTCTTACATGTGAATTTTCAAATTTAGAAAATTAGAAGCCTAAATCTAGACCCAACTGTTACAGCAGTATTCAGATAGAGCTGGTTGGAATTCTGCAGGGGTCTGCTCTCATAGTGAAATCCCTGTGCCTTGCCCAGGGTGTCACGTTGGGTAGACACTTCTTAACATCCAGATGCAGCCCGAAGGAAGCACCAGGCAGAGGATGGGATTCAGGCCAACTCACTCTGACCTGTTCCTGTGTCTTGCAGTTGTTGCACTCAGTATGTTGAGGTGAAGAGATCCTTATTTTGTGTATACCCATGAGGGCTTTCCTCTGGGGGGTGTGCTGGGTCTGATGTTTGCTTTGTTACCTCTGCCCATCCTGAAGAGGATGTTGTTCCATGTGGCAATGAAGTATTTGTGTACCTTCTTGAGGGTAAGAGAGATGGATCAAGTGGAGAAGCTGTGGATAAGCTGTATTGCCAAAGACTTTTCCTTCCAGTCCTTGGTTTGTGTTATTTCCCTACCATATTTATGAAACAGCTCACTCTAAGCACCTCCAATTGTTTGTTTTTATTGTGTGCTGCTCCAATGCAATTATCCATGATGCTGGCCAGGCATAACCAGATATATTGCTCCTGGGGAAAGGCATTTTTTGCCTGTACATCTGTACTTAGTTGAGAACAGTTCCCCTTTTTGAATCTGAGCCTATGTGACTCACATTCAGCTGTCCCCTTTTCTGATGGAAGGATGGGGAAGAGAATATTGTGGTCATTTGAAGCAGGCTTTCATATTGTGCATTCCTGGGATGCTCTTCCTGGTTGTGGGAACAGACAGAACTATTCATCCCAGTATGGAAAGATTGCAGGAAGAATCTAGCAGAGATCTAGAAAATGGTTGTCATCTGTCATATCTCACAAAAGAAATAAAAACAAAATTAGCAGAGCTGATGGCACTGGAGTATCCAGAGGAGCAGATAGAGTTTTCTTTACACTTCTGGAGGAAGTCACATTTCCAAGAAGTTTTGCAGGAAGGCAAAGCTTACAGCTTGTGCAGGTACTATGGGGAGCAGGAATGATAAATAACATAGAGAACAGAAATTTTCAGTTCCCCTGAAGTTGCTGGATAGGGCTTAAAGAGCATTCAGCTAATTTCAGTATCAGAGAAGAGAGATGGCTCATGTGTTTCTTACAGCACATATTTGCCTGTGTTCAGCCTTTACTGCTGGAACCAGGTTTTTCAGAAGAGCTGGAAGCAGGTTTGGGAGGGCTCTGCTAACAGAGCTCGTTGGTAAGCTGAGGGTTCTGTACAGCAGCTCAGAGCATGTTGTTATCTCTAATGGAGTGGGGCAGTGCCCTGTGGAGACACTGGCCAAGGGTATTTCTGCAGCATAATAGCTGCATCACTCTGTCAGGAGCTAAAGTGAGACTTGGATGGCTCAGGCAGCCTTGCCTGAGTGGTGAAGATGACTTAATAGCATCATTTGGAAGAGCTCCGTGCTCAGTGTTCAGAGCTTCCTGAAAATCTGATCACGTGTATTTGTGTTGAAGTGGGAGAGAAACTGGTGACAGAAAAGGAGTATCTGTCCCTAGCAGCAGGCTCAGACTTGTTTAAAAGTGTCCCAGACATTTATTTTTATGTGTGTATTGCTGACAAACTGCATTTACAGTAAAATCTATTCCAGTTAATCCTAATTTCCCTGTATGGTGATGAATGTGCAGGGGTGTGCTGAGGCAGCCTTCCTTGGCTCTCTGGTCAGCCTGCAGCCTGTGACACTGACACTTGAGATGGATGAGTTTGGCCCTGTCAGACCCTCCCCTGACATGCCATGGGCACAGCCTCGTGGGGGATCTGCTGGGATTCCCAGTGGCACTGGAGAAGTTTCTGAATCAGCTGAGTGTGACCACAGTGAGTGTGGCCATGAACTGGTTATGGTGGCTGTGTTTCAGGATAAAAGCAGCTATCTGTTCCAAGGGAAGCATGATTAGCAGCCTGTGGAGTTCATTTGTTTTTAGGGTTGGTGTGTTGAAAGCAAATGTGTTTGTGTAAAGTTTTCTGGCAGAAATCTTTATGTGGTGGGAATACACTTCCTCTTGTTTCTCTCCCCAGTGTAAAAATATCCAGTTGTGCTGAGAAGGAGGAGAAAAATCACAATATCCTGTGATGGGAGTGGGCAGCTGATCTTCAGGGATAATGAGGTGTGGAGAGGGAATGAACTGAATTTCCTGTTTCCTCAAAGATGAGCAGCAAAATAGAGCAATGCACTAAATTCACTGTTCCCTACAGCTGATATGGTTCTGGCTGCAAAGTTAAGGATCCAGAGACTCTCTCTAACAGAAAACTGAAAAACTGTAAAATATTTTTTTTCTTCTGGCACCCTTTCCTGCTTAAATTCTTCTCTACTGTTGTTTTCTCCTTTCCTGTGTCTTTTTATCTTCCCATCCATATTCCTGGTTAATTCAACTGGCTGTCTGGAAGCACAAGCATTCCCTGCTTGCTCTATCCTGAGTACAACATCAAACCTTGTAACCAAAATAATGAGTAAATTCAGGAGTAAGGGCATGTTGTGAAGAGGGCAAACTTTCAGGCTGAAGGTGATGGATTGAGATCTCTAGGTAGAGCACATCACCTGTCAGCAGAAGTGCTAGAAATCAAACTGGTCTGTAAAATCAAAGCTAGCCCTGGCAGAAATGTGTCATATGAGATGGAGTGGGTGGGAGATGCCACATCTGATGGCTTGACAGATAAAAGGAACTTGGCTGATCAATGTTTCTCACCTCCAGATTCAGTTCCTTGTCTCCCTATTTTATGCTAAACAGAGCTGGAAGCTGCAGCCTCCTGTCCAGCTCTGACAGCTGTTCCTTGACACCTCTGTTGCAGGAAGGCTGCTTTTTCTCTTCCTTAAGAAGAGTTTCTTGCTCTTGTCTGTTATTTCTGCTGTGGGTGGTGTGATTGGAGCATCCTGCCTCCCATAGCCAGCCCTGCCTTCTGTGTGAGGTGAATGTCTGCAGGTGTCTGAATCCACCCCAGGTACTGAACACCTTTGTGGGCACATGGGGAAAAGGCCTTGATCCCTCAGTTTTTTGCTCAGGCTCCTGCCCAGGATGTCTCTGCTGATCCATCCTTTCTTTGTTTCTTTAAGCTGATGTAGGATGACTGACTCTTACTGCTCTTTGGTGTTTTAGGTATTTGTGGGCCCTCAGGAATACAGTTTTGGAATTCTCCTTGTGGTTTTCCCTCCTCTGTGTCTGCTTGCAGCTTTTCCTGGAGCCCTTCCAGCCCTCTGCTCCCTCTGACCCAGGCTGTGTTGAAGTCCTTACTAGTGCCTTAATCACTCACCATCCCATTACTGCAATTCCCTCCTTGCAACATCTGTAAATCTTTGCCACGCTGATTCTCAAGGGTGTTGCCTCCTTCCTTTGCCCAGGAAGTGGATCTGTATGTCCCCAGTTTCTGGCTGGTCCTTGGATTGCTCTCCTTGCAATTCCCTCTGCTGTTAGATTGGCATTGTCCCTGGCTTACTCTGCTGCCACCTTTTTTCCTCCACATCCTAGCCTGCTGGCTCCCAGCCTCAGCTTCCTTTTGGCTGATAGACTCAATTTTTTGATTATTTTTCTTCATCCATTAGGAATGTTATTGCTTTTTTTTAAAGCAACTTAGTCATTTCCTTTATTTTTCCTTTCTTGTCATAAAACTGTGCTTGTTGATGCAACATCCTTGCAAGGAATTTTGAGGTTTTATTCCATGTGCCTGCTGCAAAGGGAGTGGGATAAGGAAGGATTGTGACTTTGCTAATGAATAGTTGGTAGAGTTTTGCTTAAGTTTCAGGAAGCTTTAGGGTTTGCTTTTTTTTTTTTTTTTTTTTTTTTTTTTTTTTTTTTAATTTTCTTGTCATTCCATAGGGTTAAATGCCCTTTTTTTCTGTGATAAGTTTTTGGATTTGTCTTTAAGGAAAGGAGCTAAAAGCCCCATCTCAGACACTGGCTTGATCCTTCCTGCTAGTTTGGAGAGGCTGCCCTAAAGGCTGGTGAGACTCAGGGCTGTGCATCAAAGGTGGTGCCTTTTGTCACAGTTCTGACAGCTCAGCTGGGGCTTGGCAATTGCTGAACTGAGGCTTTAGAATATAAAACTAGTCAAAACCATTTCAGTTACTCAGATCCCAAACTGTATTTAAATTCTTGATTAATGGCTCTGGGAAGTTTCAGCTTTGGCCCAGGACTTTGAGATTGAAGATGGAAGATGAGGGAAATGATCACCCTTGTTTTATAGGAGAAGAAATGAAAGGTTCTAACTCTTCTAAGGCTGTGAGGACAGAGCTGGGCACTGCTTTCTAGGAGACTGGTCCATGCTCTCCCAGGTCCATGCTCTCCCACTCATTCTTTGATTTCTTTGTGCTCTTCTCTCCCAGGTGTGTGACAATGGAAGAAGAGGTGCATCATTGAGAAGCCTGAACAGTAACCCCAGGACAACTCTTGACACTCTGGCAACAGGAGCCTGAGATACAGGAGACAGGAATCATGCTGAAACCAAGTGGACTTAAAATCCCAGGCAGAGCTGGGAAGCACTCGAGCCCAGTGGGACGGGCATCGGGGACCACTGCAGCTGCTGTCACCACTGGCTCAAAAGAAGGTAAGAGCTCCATGCAAGGGCATGAGCTGACCCAGGTGATTGCCTGGCTTGGAGGCAGTGGACTAGTGGAGCCAGTGTTCTGTGGGATGGGAAATTCCCTGTCTGTCTGTAGGCTGATCAATCAAAACAAGTCTAACAGGGTGAATTAATGGGCTCCCTCTCCCGAGTAATGCACAAAACAGGCAAGTTGGGGGGTGCGTGGGAGACAGATCCCCTGATGCTCAGGGCTGACAGAGGTACCTGTACAGACATTGGCATGGGAAGGGCTGGTAATTAGGCAGATGTGAACCTCCCCCATGACCTTAAACACTGCCCTGCAGCCTTTGCTATTGGCCTGTGAGGGTGTAGGAGCCTTAAACACTGCCNAGCCTTTGCTATTGGCCTGTGAGGGTGTAGGAGCCTTAAACACTGCCCTGCAGCCATTGCAATTGGCCTGTGAGGATGTAGGAGCCTTAAAACACTTCCCTGCAGCCTTTGCTATTGGCCTGTGAGGATGTAGGAGTAAGAACTGAGGATTTAAGGTGATTTGGCCTGTGCTAATTACCTCAAATTAGTGTCTTTGTTTAAACAGAAACATTTGAAGCCCTAGGATTTGAATAATGACTTACCTTCATATACCTACACATGCCTTGCTGCTATTGGTCTGTATCCAGTGTATACATAAGCAATGCAGACTGTCATTATCACTATAATTAACACTTCAAAGGCAATTGAGGATGTGTTTTGCTTAGGTTTCATTTTTCTGGCTTATTGGCTGGTGGGTTGCTTTTTATTATATATAATTTAGTAAATATTCAAGATGGGAGTTTTGTATGTCATGGTTTTCATTTCACTTTGTTAAAAAAGGCTTTCTTCTTGCTTCTGGGGAAACACATCAGGATGATGTATATCCTATCAAAACCTGAACTTCCACTATATTACACTTTCATTTGAGAAGGTCACTGGTTGCTTCTTTAAATCTGTCAACCTCTTGTCCTTATAATTCAGGCCACTTCCTTCATTCCTGATTACTTTGCTATGTGTTTCAGTTCTGAAAATAAATAACATTTAGCAGGATCAGGAAAACCTTTTACCTCTCAGACAGCATTTTTAATCAAGGGGATAACATTGGTCAGAATTTGCTTTAGCATGCTTGGACAAATTAGTCTTGGATAATGGTGCTGCAAAATGCTGCCTCTTGTCAGAGTAATGCAGAAGTGTTAGTTATTTAATCGAAATAAAAAAAAAAACATCTCTGAGGTTTCTGTTTTGCTTGGGTACTTTGGGATGGTGAGAGGCACAACCTCTGCACAGGATGTTCACACACAGACTCTGCTGGCTCTGCTCCCTTATTACACATCAGGGCTGTGCTTTGCTCATGGATTCTTTCAGCTGAGCTCTCTCTTCTTTCGGTCACCAGTAGTGCACATATAACCTCTGCCATTCTAAATTCTTTCCACAAACAGTATTGTGAAAGCCACAACTCTAACTTGGCTTTTTAAGCACATCTGAAAGGTCTTGTTTGAGGGGCCAATTGCTGCTTGAGACCATGGGCAGAGCTCCAGATGCCTTGGTGTGATACAGCCCTGTAGGGATTGGAGAGGTACTGCTCTTCCCTTGCTGAGGGCTTGGCCCTATGTGTGGAGATTAACAAATGTTTGGATTGCAATTTTGTGTGTGTGGGTTTTAATATTAGCCTGATTTCTTAATTTTGTGCCCAAATCTATGATAGTGAATCATTATTTTATTTGTTTGCTGGAGGGAAGCACAAATTGACAAAAGAGAAGTTTGATGGGTTTGGTTGTGTATTTTAAAGTTATTCCTCTGACCCTGTATTTCTGAATTTCCCCCTTGTTTTTTCATGCACTCAAGTGTGCTTGAGAAATGAACCTGAATTCCAGCAATGTGCCTATTTAGCTTCCAGTTGTGACTCTCTCAAGGTGCTTTGGTGTGGCTTTATGATTGCAGTATGTCATGGAGTTGCTCTGAGTTGATTTTAATTACATGAAAAACACCAAAAGGAGGGAAAAGATCTGAGGCCTCTCTTCTCCCCAGAAGCTTTGTAGTGGCATCTCAGCTGATGCAGTTGGTGTGTGTGTGGTGGTATGAAAGGGTCAGTCAATGGCAGGGTCAAGGCAACCTCTGGGCTGAATGCAGTGTCTGTTCACTGCAGTCCCTTTGTGCCTTGCTCAGCTCCAGCCATCTGTCACCAAGGGATGTGCAGCAAAGTACCCTGTGTGAGCTCCAAACAGAGGCTGACTACTTTGCTTGAGAAGTTCTAAGTTTTATTCCTGGGAAAAAAGTGGGCATGGAGAAGGGGAGAAGTCTTGTGACAGTGGGTTGGTGCTGTGTGACAGCTGTGCTGCTGCTCCTCTGCCTCTCAGGATGGTGCAGGAGGCTTTTGGAAATTGTGGAGCTGCTGGAGCAATCACAGCACTGAGCCATTCCTACCTGGAAGGTGAGAACAGAGCACAGTGGGGCTACTTAAACAATGTGGGCTGGGTGAATAACAGTGGTTGGTCTTGTAGTTTTATCTCTGGCACCTTCTCGTTCAGTGTCCTGCTTAAGAGCTTCTGTTGTGTCCCTGCATGGCCTGTACCTGCTCTTCTTCCTGCAAATCTCTCCAAAAGTCTGGCCAGCTGCCTCTTGCTCCTCTCATTTCCAAAGATAATCTGTGAGCAAAGTGTGCATCCAGAAATCCTGCTGACTTGCCTGTGTGCCCTTCTCTGAGAGCAGCAGCATCTGTGTTGGCTGTGTGGCCTGGCCACAGCACAGTCATGGCATTCAGCCTTTGGTAGGGGTTCTGTCAGAGTGGTTTAATTCTGTTCCAGAGCCAAGTGTCCACATCACTGAAACCCGAACCACAGCAGGCACTGACATAAATTTTGGGGATGCCTGCAGCCAAAGAATCATGGTAGATGGCCGTGGAAGATGGATTTCATTATGTTTCCTGGGATTAATCAAATCTTGACCTCTAGACTTCATACAAGATCTTAAAGTTGCATGAAAGAGTCTCTGTGAGGTGTTTGAGAAGCCCTGCAGAAACCATGAGCTCTGTGACCTGTGTCTGCACATTGAAAGTGCTTCCTGGGAGGCTGACAAGGTTTTCCTGACTGCACAAAAATTCAGTACATGCCCCTGGACTCCTGCCTTACTTATTGCCTCTGCACTTACCCACCTCTTCCCCGAAAAGCCAGAGGAGACTTCTCTGTTTTCTGGAGCTTGATGGAAGAAGACCAGAGTGGTTTGGGTTACAAAATACAGAGCTGCAACACTGATCTATATGAATTTGCTACCTTGGGAGAGGATAGAAATCTCAAAAGCTTGAAATATAGTTGCAAAATAGAACCATAAATCTAACAAAGCACAGAATTAAACTGCAGCAATGCCCAGTCTGTTGCCTCTGAGATGTTCCTTGGCTCTGGGAGCTTGGGGCTGGCTCAGAAAGACCCCAAATCAGGATTATATCTTTCAGATTGCCTGTTCAGAGAGGGTGCCCATTCTCCAGTTGTATGGAAGATATTCATTTGCATCTAATGGCTCTGACATTTTTAAAAACTTCACACTTTGATCTTCTTCCCCTCCCATAAGTTTATCAATCTTGCCTACACAAGTGAAAGTAAAGGTATTTCACTTTATTCTTACTCTGAACCACACAGAGTTGCTTTGATTTCTCCTTTCTCTTTTCCCCAGTGTTCTGTTCATATTCTTTTGTAGAAAGTCAAGTGTCTCTTATCTACCTCTCATTTCTCTCTTCCCTTCCCAGGCACGGAGATTCCTCTTCAACATTTCCGTGTACTCTTGACAACTCACATCCTATGTACATGAAGGAGGGTCAATGCAGATGGGAGTTGCTTGGTGTGCTTGTCTATAGAATTTCATAATTCCTGGCTGGAGGTTTCTATAGAGACCAGATGTGCTGTAGTCACACTGAGCCAGCTTGTCTTACATGCTGTGTCAGAGTTATTTTTCCTGAAAACATATTCAGGGTCAATTCTGCTCATGGAATGTCCTGCATCCTCTTTGAACTTTGCTTGAGTGGAGAGTTGTTGTGTCTCCTCACCTGAGCTGGTGCTTTCACAGAGCCATTAGCTGTAAGAGCTTTTGTGGTGGAGGTCTGGGTTAGTTACACTGGCTTGCTGCAGTTGGGGGCTCTTTTAAAAAAACCCTGAAATTGCCATTTCCACTAAAAGTCAGTGGGGAACTGGCAGCTGACATGGACTCCTGGGAGAAATTAGCCTTGAGTAGTGTCCATGCTGGTTATCCTTCTCCCTTCACTCCCATAAAGCTGTAACAATGCAAAAAATAAGTTTGACTGCTTTGCAGTAACTGCTCTCCTTAATCAGACTGAAATTTCATCTCCAGCTGCCTCAGGAGAGGATTTCCCACAAATGTGTTGGCTTGTTTCCCGTGCTTCCAGTGAAGAAAGTCTCTGCTCTTGACCCCACATGCAAGAGAGGTTTCTGTGCTAAAGGTGTGGCTCACTGGTAAAGGGCCAATATAATATTTGGATTTCTTATTATAAAGCTCATATGTCTCAGTTTCTTTCCCACCCTCCTCCTGGAAAAGCCTGCTTTTTCAAGATGGGAAGAGAAGCTGTGATGAATGGGCCCACAGAGTTCTCCCAGCTGGTGGAACAGGTGAAAGCTGCTGGGAAGAGAAGCATTCACATTTCAGAGTGGGTTTTGTCTGCTCAGACCAGTGTTGGAGTAACGTGGTTGGAGGAGGAATTTGCCTTTCATACTTCATTTGGCTGTCAGCTGGCTCTAGCGTTTGTTTATGGTTCTTAAATCTCTTGTTCAATTAAAAAACTCTAGCAAAAGGTAGAGGAAAAAAGAAATATATTGGATTTGCAGATGGAGCTGGGCAACACTGAGACTTCAGTGCTGGAGGCAAAAAAGCCCAAACTTATTAAGTTTTCTGTGAGACTTATGTGCATCAATCAGAATCCAGGCCTTGGATTTTACAGATGGATCCTGTCTTTCTGAATGGGCAAGTGCAAGTGCCTGTCACATCAATTTCAGATTTAGGCATGGCTAACAATATCAAAACTGTTTTTCAGCAGTTACCTTGTTTTATTGCCAACACTATACTTTGATAGCTAAACTACACAGCATATTTCTGGGAGCCTGGGAATGCCTTCCTGTTTTCATGTAAGTGTATGTGCATTATTTTAGATGAAGAATAAATGCACAGAGCTGATAATGCTGGCATAATGTCTGCTTCTGCAAACAGTTTGTTGCTTTTCACTAAAAATAAGAGTGAAGCAGACTGGAACGCTCCCAGGGCCATTAAAGAGAATAGAATGACTGGCTCCATAGGCTAATTAAACTAAAATATGCTGTAATGAGGGTTTGATAAGCCTGAGCTGGGTCTTGGGTCCCAGTTAAACTAACTTTGGGTTTTGGGTAGTGATGGGCTGAGGCTGGTACCTCCTGGGGGACAGTTACTGCTGTGCCCAGAGGTTGAGTTTGCATGAGGGGGTTAAGTTGGTTTTTTTAAAATTTCTTTTTGAAAAATGTGTTTATGTTTTGGAGGTTGCTTTTAGTTTGAGACTTAGCAGTTCTATGGCCAAGTCTCTTTTGATCTGTGCCTGCCTCAATTCTGCTGGAGGACCCTAAATCTCACCACCACCTTAGTCCTCTTGTACATTTAGTGCCTTGCTCTTGCCTTTCCTAGTGGGAAATCTTCATTCCTTTTTATTTATCTGCCACAGTATTAACAGCAACATATTGGTAAATTGGAAAACAGATGTTCAGCCCTCCACTTTCTCAGAATGTTGTTTAAGTTAAATTGACTGGATGCATAGCAGTAAGAAGCAATTTCTGTTGCTTCTAGAATTTTTTTGCTGTAAAAAACAGGGGGAAAGATGGTGTCCTTAATGAGGAATTTATGCCTCAGTAATGAGAGAACTTGGGGAGGTTGTTCTCAGGTAATTTTTGATGGCTTTTTTTATAAAGCTGTAAGAAACTGCTGAGGCTCTCTGGTTTTGTATCAATCTATTAATTCTAATTCCCAAATAAATATGAAAGACACTAAACCACTGTTTTGCCTGAAACAAAAGAAATAGGATTGTAGTGTCCAAAGCAGCTGATTGACAGGCACAGACATAGGGACCTAATTCTTGTCTATTCAAAGGCTTTGTGCTTCTTCATTAACATTAACTTGGGGTGTTGTGTGCTGGTGAATTGAAAGAGAAGACCCCACATCACAGGGCCAGAGGCTGCTATTATTTCTAGCAAACATTTGGTTTTGCTGTTTTGCATCAGGCCTCGTGGTGTGATCAGTATTGTCAGCTCCCATCCGACTGCTGCACTCAATTAAATCCATGCTGCAACCCTGAGTGGATATTCTTGGGGTTGGATTAGTGATCGTGCTGGAAACGTGTCATCAGTGCTGGTGGAGTTTGATTAGGTCTTGCTTAACATTAATGGGTCTGTATACAAGGTGTTTTCAGTTCCTTGGGGATTTGGAGGTTTGCCAGTGGGATGTTTGAGGCTCAAATGCCTCTATTACAGTACCAGCAGATTAGCACTCCATTAGTAGCCAGAGCTGCAGTATCCAGGTCTGCACAGGCACCTGCCAAGGGGTTATCAGGTGTCTGAAAGAAAACAAGATTGTTTTCAAGGGCTGAGCAGGAAAAACTGCAAATGAGAGTCACTGTTTTGATGATGCAGGGCTGATGTACAGCTGAGGGGTGGGAACTGGAACAACCACGGGAGCAGCTCTGCTGAGGGACCATTGGAGTGCCTGAGTGGATCCCCTCATTGCTGCTGTGGGTTGGCTGAAGTGCCCTGTGTGGAGGTCATGTCCCTCTGTACAAATCCAGTTGCTCATGGACACAGATGCTGTCGTGAGGCTCTGTGTATTTGTTCCCATCATCATGGCATTATCCTATGCCAAAGGTTTGCTGGCTTGGTTGTGGACCAACCACTTGACTGTTTGCATAGGGCCTGTACTCAGCCCCCATGTGCCATTCATGGCCACACTGCCTGTCATCCTGCACTCTGAAATACCTTTTGTACTGGGGTTTTTGAAGGTGGTGGTTCCTCTGCCCTTTCTGGTTCCCCTCCTGAAGGGGGGAAGTACCTTTGGTGGCATTCCTCTCCCAAGAAGTAGTTCAGTGCATTCCAAGTAATACAAAAGGGCATTGAATCAATCTTAATTTAATCTGCTTTCAGGTGACACATAGAGATAACTGTGAGTCTCATTTTAATTGTCTCAATGATTAGATACTCTTAGAAGGATTTGATATGGTGGATCTGTAGTATTTAGCTCGTTCATTGTGCAGGGGGTGTGGGCACACACCAAAGGCATTTGGAGGTCAGATGCCCTCCTGCTCTCTCTGTCTGTAGCCCTTCACAGAACATCAGGGAAAGAAAATCTTCTCACAAATGTTCATCTTATGGAGGTTGGAATATAATGAACCAAATCCTATTCAGCTGGGCTGGTGTAAGTCTGCAGTAGCATCAGTGTGGCTGTGGTTATGCCCCTCAGAGGAGGGATGCAGCTTCAGGGCAGGATCTGCTCCTGCATGTTCTGCCTCCAACAATTGCACTAATCCAGCAAGAGCAGATTAATCATTAAAGGCCTGAGCCAATATTCATTGAAATTAAAGGAAAGATTCCCTTTGACATAGATGGATTTGGGATGAGAGTCCACAGGATTAAAGTGGCAGCAGACTGATGGAATGTAATATTTGCTATGGGTTGGAATTAACCATCACACATTGACCCTGCATGGGAGCATCTTCCTTGCAAGCAGTCAAGTGGGTGACTTGGTCTCCACAAAAGCCTTAAAACATTTAGAATACAGATATTATTCTCTATTTATTTTAAGCTCAGTAGGATATTTACTTTTTAATGAAGATGCTAGAAAGTAAATAAATATCCTGTTCCCATAAAAGAGGGAAACTGGTATTTATGCAGGAGTAGTGTCTGTAAGAAAACACTGTTTATCACAACACTCACTCTAAAATAATAAGAGTTGTCAAAATTGAGTTGTGTGTGACTTCAGCAACTCTATTCAAAATACAGTTGATGGTCTCTCTGCTACAAAATATGTTTGGCAATGCTGTTTTCCAGCACAGTGAATGTGTGTCCTACGTGCTACATCTGGATTGTGGACTGGAGGATGCAGCAGAGCACTTCACTCCATGGCTGTGTTTGCAGAATTCTTTGTGAGAAAGGAAATGTTTGTGAATGGGGATTTTTAAATGGTGTCAGAGGAAGGCAGTGATGAGCTTAGCCATGAGTGCCTCTTAAAAGCTCAACCTGCCCCAAGGTTCAGGAGTTAATTTGTGTGGTGTAGTGCACTGCCAGTGCTGCAGTTGTTGGGCAGCATTAGGAGTTAACTGCTACAAGAGTGTTCCCAATCTGCTCGAGGAATTCCTACCAAGCAGGAGCTGTAAGTCATCACATTCTGTAATTATAAGCCTCCTATGCACACATGAAACCTCTCTGTTCAAGACTCTGAATGCCTCACCACCTCCTCTAAAGCCTGAAGGCTGTGAGGAAGATCAGTATGACCCATGTTTTACACACAAGACAACCTAAAGAAGTAGGTCTTGTCTGTGTCATCCAGTAAGTCAGAGGTGAAAGTGGAAGTTATTTTGGCCAGCAGGTTTTTCTGGCCTTTTGTCCTCCCAGTCCAGGCACAGGAGCAGCAGCTTCCCTCTCTGATACTGCTTCCCCTCATCCTTTCCAGTGACTGAAGTGTCATGTCCATGAAGATTAGTGCCCTTGGAATTTGGCTGAGGGTGTGCAGTCATTGAGCTGTAGGGCAAGTTTCTGTCCTGCACATGCCTATCTTATTTCACACTTCAATCTACACAGTTGTTTGGGATTCATGTCCCTGAAGATGACAGGAGTGTTTTGTATTGCTGTATAACTTATTTCACAGAAATGCTTTCTGCAGAATATTTTACTTGGAGGAATTTGCTTAGAAAAAAACCCCAAGAAACTTGCCAGAAATTAGAAGGATTTGATGGAGATTTAAACAGAAGAATTTCAAGTAGGGATAGCATGATGTTGAGAAAGTTCTGAACCCTAAAAAGGGCTTGGGGGTATCATCCTCAGTGACTGACTCTGCCCTGGCTGGGTGTTCAGAAGGTAAAAGCCTAAAACTGCTCATCTGATAAACTGCTGAAGCAGTGTCATGAGAGAGAGCCATAGTTCCCATGGGAGTCTTTTAAACCAGTAAGGTGTGCTGGGAAAGGGAGCCCTGTGCTCAGTCTTCAGTGCAGCTCAACTCCTCATCTGCCAAGCTTCATCTGTGATCTCTCACTTCACATCATCAATTTCCCCACCACCACTGCTGCTCACTTTGCCCACCATCACTCCTGGAGTGGTGTGAGATGTCATTTCTGGTGGTCACTGAGACTTGGATCTGTTGGGTTTGAGAACACTTGCTGTGGGGCTCAATGTTTTTATCATAGCTCTTGTGTTTTAGGATCAGATTTGGATCATGGTCATGTTTGCTTTCAAAAAAAAAAAATTAGGCATCCCCTGCAAATAGGTGACTTGGCTTTTCTGCAAATGATGCCTGTTCATGTACAGCTCATTGCCTTTTGAATTGGATACTTAGCTGTTTAAGCCAGGTATTTGGAATAAAGTAGATGACTCAGCGTTAATCTGCTCTCAAATATCCTTTTTATTAGATTAGGGAAAACAAAGCCAGCCCAACAAACTCTGCATTCTGCATAGCATGGGGCTGTGTACAATCAGCCCATTGTGCACTGTGCAGCCTGCTCTGTGCATGTATGGCTGCAGGAATAAATGGCTGATGGAGTGATGAATCAAAGCTGTGTTCAGTACAGTGCAGCCCTAGGATTGTGCCCAAGTTTGCTTGGCATTTATGAGATGGTTATCTTTATCTCTCCTGTAGTTCCTCTGGGACTGGGATGCTGCAGATGGTCCCTGGAACCTCCTTCTTTCAGGTGGATGACTCAAGGAGATGGTGCAATTGTATTGATGTCATGTTTCTATTGAGGAAGGGGAAAAACTGCACACAAGGTAGAAAGCCTAGTGCTTGTCTGTCTGCTGGTACCATCCCAGAGGTTCAAACTGTTGTTTCCCAGCATAGCTGGTTACACTGAAAATCAGCCTCTCAGCATGCAGATAAGGAGCTAACAAATCATCCTCTTTCATTCTCACATGTCAGGTGTTAATTTTTTTTACTTCTTCCCTCAAGAGTAGCTGCAGACAGGGCATGAGGAAATACCTTTTGTGGCTGCAGGCTGGCAGCTCTTGTAAAGAGCAATTGCTGTAATGATTATCCCACCTCCTGCCAGAGGGAAGCAGAGCAAAGTAAAATTAGAAAGTCAGAGAAAAGCTTGTGGTTGTTCCAAGGAAATATTTCTGAGGTTCAGCAGGTAGAAATGAGAAGTGGTTATCAGTGAAGAGAGGAGGAGTGGGGAAGATCTTACTGCTGTGCTCTATTGCTACTTGTCTAGCCCTTACCATGGGGAGACTCCGTGGTGCCAGCAGAACACTCACTGCCTGAGCTTGCAGCTTCCAGCTGCACTAATGTACCCAATAAAGGATGCTTTAAGCCTGGGCTGGGGGAATGTGGGCCTCTGCAGTGCTCAAAGTGCAGTGGGAGCACAGGTATGAGTGGCACAGCTCATCACCTCTCACACCAGGGAAAATACTGCACTGCACTCGAGCTAATCTGACCTGACTGGAGTAACCAGAGCACTGTGAGGATAAATGAGAGGTTATAATGCTTGCTGCATAGCTGGAGTAAATACTGTGCCCACAGGCAGTCTGTGCCAAAGCTGGAGTCAAACTAGACTGTCTCCTGTCATTTAACTTTTCTTTCCCATGGATTGTTAGAGATACAGTCTATCTGCTTGTGCATGGCTGCTCAGGTTATGCCCTGTGAGTAAACACCCTAAGTTATACAGACACAGCAACTTCTCTCCTGCATCTTGTTCCCAGTACAGGGAGCTGCTGGGATCCCCTAAACTGACTCCAGTCTCATCAGAAAGTAATAACTGCCCTCTGGACAAAGCCAGGCTCTTTTTTTGGTACTTTCTATTCTACATTTGATTGGGACTGAGCTAATGCTGTTACTTCTGAATGAATAAGTCAGTGGCCTTTCTGTGTGCACGTAGTTGAGCAATGTGCTGCTTGGCTGCTCATCTCAGTTGGTGCCATAGGAATGGTCTCAGAGTCCCAAGTGGGTTTTGTGTGGTAATGATGCCATAGCAAAATTCCAATATGTAAAAAGGCTGTGACATTTCAAAACCCTGCTGCTCAATTACTTCTTCTGGTGTAGAGAAAACATTATGCTTTACTTGGCTGCACTTTACAGTGTTTGGTGCTCAAGATGAATTTCTTCAGTTCAGAAGGTGTCCCAAGACTGTTCCTCTTTCTGTGCTAGTGCCAGTGTTCTGCCTGGGAAATCGTTTATTAATGTCTCATTAAGGACCTGTGTCTGCCTCCTTTTCTTTCTTTTTGTCATTGGATCAGCTCACTGAGAGCAGCTGTCTTCACTTCCATCACAGCAGCCCCCAAACCACACTTGCGCCTCACAGATTCCCACAGCCGAAGAAACCGTGGGTGACTGTGCGTGTGTGTGTGTGCTGGGGTTTGTGGGCATGGAGGGGTTAGGCTGAGCTCTTTCCCGAGCTTCTTCATGCTTCTTTGAAAAGAAAAGGCTCCAAGAAGTCAGCTTTGTGCTAGCTTTATAGAGAACTAAACATATGGTGTGACTGCGGCTCTGCAGCCAAGGACGTGTGAGTGTGTGCTGGGCATTCACAGGGAGTTGTGCAGCACTGGGGCTGCTGGAAGGAAGCCCCCCGTGCCAGGCAGGAGCCTTCCTTGTAAGTATTTCCCCCCCCAGTTGGTGTTTTTGCTCTCAGGGCTATCTCATAGTTTACCCTGGGCTGCTTTCTAATGCTCCTTTCTGCCCTTAAGGCTTTCATTACTTGCAGTGTGAGGTAACCCACTTTGGCTGTGGGACTAGTGGGACAAAACTTAGTGGGTCTTTAGAGCTGAAGACTTGCTTGAATGGAAAACTGTATTTTCTAGTCAGAATAAGCTATGGTGAATAAAGTGAGTAATGCTTCTATGTGGAATATTGTCTAGTTGAAGTGATTTTACTATTCATATCAGGAAGAATAGAGCCTGTGTTATGTTGTGATACACCCTGGGTTACTTTAACATACTAACCTGGGGCTTATTAAATTCTAGTTTTGTAAATGTGTTGTTATTTCTAGAGATGAGGGGTGGCACATGCTGGGAAAGAAGATATGGATGTTCCAATCTTTGTTAAACTTGCAATGCTGTTAAAATAGTGGGATTTTTGTTTTCATTATTTTCTCTGAAAAAATGCTTCTCCAGAGGTGTGATATACAAGTCCTGTTTTAAGTCTGAAAAAGTTAAAAGTATTGAAAAGTGAAGGTTGAAAGAATATACTTATGGTTTTAAAAATAATAATTACATGAAAATTAAGACTCTAATCTTGAGATGAATAGATCCATCCATATGCTGCAAGGTAATTATCCCTCAGTGAAAGAAACCTTGTGCATTTGCTGCTAGTCACTCGCCTCCCTTGTGCTCTGTGCTGCCAAAACCAATCTGCTTTGCATATTTCCTTGAATACCGTTGTTTATTTGAAAAAAACCTTAAATCCTCACACATAAATATATAGCTTTGCTGTTTATTTCTTTTCAGAATCATACTGGATTTGATCTGGCATAGCTGGTAACTCCCCCAGCTCCTCCATCCCTCCCATCTCTAGCGGGCACCAAGAATGTGTGTCTCGCCTGTGGCAGAGCAGATTTTGTACCAGTCAGCATCTTGAATGAGACCTTTATAAGAAAGCCTTTGTTTGGGATGTCTGTTTGAGCTTCACTGCCCTTCCCAGCTGTCTCTCTGGAGGCAAACATTTGTCTCAACGGGCATCTCCTTGCATTCAGTGCAAGACATCTTTGCAGTGGTCCTTACTCGGTTTTGCTTCTCATTCATAATTCTCATTCTTATTCTCTTCCTCCTCACTGCAGTTTTATTTCTGGGTATGTCTCCTCACTTCAAAGGAGATAAAGCCAGGGATGCTGAAGTTGTATCAGATCTTAATATCCACACCACTGGGGTTATTCCAGGGAGCAGCAGGGGCAATAGATTTTCAGAGTGCCAGATGCAGAGCTTGCCTCTGTGCCAGATCACAGCCCAAACTTTTCAGCTTTGAACTTGAAGAGCTTTCAGTTGTTGTTTCCAAGTCAGCCATAAATCTTTGGGGCTCCTTCCTCCCACAGTGTGCTGCCAGGCAGTTGGCTATTGTCTGCAAAGTATTGCTTTTTCTCGCAGGCACCTCTTCTCTCTCTGTTTCTGCCTCATCCTGCAGCTTGAAAGGGCCATGATAAATCTTGCAGAAAACAGCTGCTTCAATGCTGTGCTTGATAATTTGAATTTGGATGTGGCAATGGGCTGGCTTTCACTTGATTGCTAACAGCCTCATGTTTATGTAATCCAAGCTGCTTTGAGAAGTTCAAATCCCTGTGTGGGAACCTAGAAATTCCATGTGTCAAGGCCTCACCATCAGTGAGTGCTGTGGAGGCAGCAGGCACCAGCCCTTCTCCCATGGGAGGTGCCTTGGCTGTGCTTGTGTGGCTGCTGCTGCCAAGGGAAGAATCCCTGGCTCCCTGCACAGGAGGCAGCTCCAGGAGGGTGCAGCAGGTTGTGCCTTTTCTCTTTCCCAGCTGCTGTAGGTGGTAGGGAGCAGGTGCTCTGGACTGTCCTCCTCTGAGGGGAAGCTCTGATGAACACTGTTTTCCATAAGGGAAGTTGTGCAGTATTATGCTTGGAGATGAAATGGCATTGCAGACCCAGAGAAGTTTATAGTAACTGCAGTGTAAATAGATGAGTAGAAACCACTGCACCAGGAGCTGACAGTTATGTGGCTGTAAGGTAAGACCATGCTGTCCTCCAGCTCATAGTGGAGGGTGGTGGGCTGTTGGATGGGATAGTACCATCCACCACAGGTGTTTGGTGCCCTGAGCACAGACTGTCATCCCCACCTCATCATCTGAGCACTGAACCAGTGAGCCAGGCTGCTCTAACGCCTCCAAGGCTCTTGCATAATCCCTGAGGCAGTAAAACCAGACATTATTCCTTTTAGCTGGCACTCCTGTGGCCAGCAGTGGGGTTTTCCAACTGACAAAATCTGTCTTAGCTTCAAATGAGCATTACAATCCTCTGGTCTTGGGACTGTCCTGAAGCCCTGCCTGAGCTGGGAGGAGCAGAACTGGTACCAAAAGGATTTTTGACCGATCTGGTTGCAAGGCTGCACTTTAAGGTGCTCACAGACTGCACAGCTTGCTGCCCTGTCACAGGTTAGTGGCATCTACAGCACGAGCCAGTGATGTGAGGGGGAAGTGTCTTCAGTCTTGTGACAGTGGCAGTTCTGCCAGGCTGGTGCACCTTTTGTTGCTGGATAGTGGATGAGAAGCTTATTGATCACCATGCAGAGGGAACACAGCCAGGAGTAGGTGGGCAGCTCTGTGCTAGCTGTCAGGCTGTCTTGTGATGTGGTGATATTTGGGTGCAAAAACCTCAGAAAATTAAAATGGAAAAGGAAACATACCTCTTTTAGGGATTCTATAAAGCTATTTTGTAAATATCATGTTTATGCTTATTTCTCCCTCCTTCCTTACACAAGATGCTACTTTGGAATCTATCTTTTTGTTTGTTTGTTTTGTTTGTTTTTTTTTGTTGTTGTTGTTTGTTTGTGGGGGGGTTTTGGGTTGTTTTTGGGTGGTTTTTTTTTTTTTTTTTTTTGTTGTTGGGTTTTTTTTTCCTTTTCTCTTCCTTTAAATCTAATGTGCCTCCATTTTATCAATTAACTGCCTGTCTCCTGGTTCCATAGCAACACAACAGGCTGTTGCATTTCTGAGTCCTTTGGCAGTTGGGGTGCCTGGCATGTGTCTTGGGAGCAGTTGGACTACAAAAGGGTTCCAAAGGGAGTAGGAAATACATGGGCAACACTCATTGTGCCCTGCTTCTCATGCTAAACTGCTCGTCCCTTCCTCTCCCTCCTCCCCTTTAGATACAAGTTTCCTTTCCCCTTTGTTTCAGTTGCCTGGTGTTAAGAAAGTGCTGTGGGAGGTCGAAAGATGTGGAGGAAGTGAGGGGATGGATGGGTTCAGTGGATGTGGATGGGACTCAAACACAGCACAAGGGTGAGCATGTCAGGGGTCCTGCAGAGAAAGCTACTCCTGCTGATGCTGCAGAGCAAGTGCTCTCTTCCTCCCGCTTCAGTTTCCAGAGCTTTCTTGAGGGGGGGAGTTTCTTGCTCCTGTGCTGTACAAAGCTTCTCTTCACTCCTTCCTGCAGCAGTTTCCAAGAGCTGGAAGAGTCCCTGCCCTTTTTGCAGAAGCCCTTGTGCTTCCAGGGATTTTGGACACATGGCTTTCATTGACACAGTAACAAGAGCCATGTGAGCAGCATGAAACTTCAGTTAAACCTTTAACCTCTCCAGCTCTTGGCTGGTAGGAATTTGGCTTCTGAGGTACTGGTGCCCCTAAAACTGATGGGATGAGTTTGCAGAAAGAGCCCTAAGCACCAGGCTTGCCATAGTGGCAAACATAGTGCCATAATGTGTAGGCTTTGTGAAGGCTAAAGTGAAAGTAGAGATTTGGAGCTGGATAAGATATGCATTTAGTGGATGCTCTGTGTGACTTTGATTTATGAGTTGTTGTTCAGCCCTGGAAGCTGTGACCTACAGGAAGTCCATTTAATCCGAAAAGAATGAGCCAGCTAATGAACACAATAGGGTTGTTGAGTTGGAAAGCCCAAGTGGAAGAGATCCTGCTCACTGCTTGTTGTGTCTTGGAGCCTGGTCCCAGTGAGAGGAGGAAGGCAGGAGCTGCTGTCACAGTCCTGACGAGCAACTGAGGTCTGTGCTGGACAGAGCAGCACAGGGAGGTCCTCTTGGATCGAGCAGGAAGAGCTTTCCTCATTGCTGGCTTCCAGGTGAGCTGCTGAGTTAGATGGCTAAGTCGTGACATCCAGAGAGTTCCTGTGGCTGCTTGAGTGGCATCAGCAGGTACTGGCAGGGTTGGAGTAGAAAATACCCAGTTTGTTCCATTGGGTGTGTTTCTCTTGTGTAACTCTTATCAATTTTATACCTGAGATCTGTACCCTTGTTTGCTGTTTCTTGGAGCTTGTTTCTTAGTGAGTTTTTTTGGAACTTTTTGTCATTTATCTGGGGAGTCTGACTAGAACAAGAAGACTTTTATTCTTCAAAACAGCAAATCCAAGTGACACAGACCAATAGACCAACTCCTTAGGGGTCTGTAGGCTGGGAAAGCCCAGGGTTCTTTCATGGCACTCCTCTTGGGTGGTTTCCCTTCAGCTGCAAGAGGTACTCAGAGTGTGGTGATTCCAATGTCAGATCTCTGAGAGCAGTGCTATCAGCTGATCTCACTTTTGGGCTATCCTAATATATTTGTGGGATTGAAGTCAAGTTACTCTTTGCTACCATTTGCCTTCTGAAATCTGACCAGATACCTACCCTGGAGGATCAGAGCTTACTCTACTTGGACTACTCTGGGTGCTGTCTGAATATTTAGTTATTGGGTCCATCAGATCCAAAGCCAAGGGAAATCAGTTCAACTTGATTGTGGTGACTCTTGGCTTCTCTGAAAACCTGCTGCACAAATGCCCATTTGTTGCTCTGTGGTTGTTATTTTATATGTAAATGTAATGAAGGTCATGTAAAACACAGGTTTCTACATTGTGGCCATAAATAAAGAAGGTGAACCTTCAGGCACTTCCTTACTTACATACTGGACTTTTGAATAATTCACCTCATGCTCAAGAATAATGATGCTTCTGCCTGCACTGCTCAGGAGCCTGGAATGAGATTGTTGCCCTGAGATGTTGGTGAGCTTACCTGCCTATCAGACAGGCACCTAAAATGAACAAGAGTGTGTAAAGTTCCACTAAAATGCTGGCTTTTGGGGGAAGACAATGTTGCACCAAAAATCCAGTAACTGTTCTTTATTTTTTTTCTGGTCCAAGTCAGTTTTGAAGGTGTTTGCTCTTGGAGTGAACTACAGTGAGTCTAACTTTGGTCTTAAATCCTGCTGCATTGTTTGTTCAGCCTTGGGCAGCCTTCCTGCCTTTCTTTGCTTGAGCTTTGCTTATCCCAGCCACATTGCAGAGGTGCTTGTGAGAGTTAACATGACCTGTATCTTGCCCATTAACTAACATCTGAAATCAAGAACTATGCTGAAACTCAGGCTCCAGTAAGACTAGAATGTCACTGTAGACCCCAGGAATGGCAAAAAACAGGCTGCAGGTCAGGAACATATGGCTGAAACAAAGCTTTAATGAAAATCTGCCCTTTAATGGCATAGTTTGCCATAGAAAATACATGATTGGCCTATTGACCTCTCAAAGGTGATAGGTTGAACAGTAACACCCATATTCAAAATATGTCTCAGTGTTCCCAGACAAGATCTTGAAAAACAAGTGCACCTGCAAGATAGAGAGTAGTTTACACCACCATCTTTCCCTGGTTTCCTCTAGCCTGTGTGTGAAAGAAAAGGCTCTCAGGATGTGAGGAAAGCTGGAGAATTTGCCTGCCTTAGCTTTTTAGCATCTACACTAGAAAAACAGTTTGGATCTCTTCTCAGTATAGTTGCACAGCTCCCCAAATTTTATGTGCTTATAGTTCCCTGTGCAGTAGGTTGAGTTTGGCTGTCCTTGACATGGTGCATGTGTGCACAAACATGTCAGTGGCACAAGCTTTATGTGTTAGGGTGCTCTGCCAGGCACAAAACCAAGGTCTCAGTTGTGTTTCTAATTTAATTTATTCTCCTACCTATCACAGACCATGTTGGTGATAAACCCCTGTAATCTGCTTTGGTTATTTAAGTTAGAGTCTTCTTAAAATGTAACTTCCTAATCTGGCTGCTTTACTGTCTTATGCTATCAAGCATTGAAATGACAGTAGTGGACTTATTTTCTGCCTGTGGTTGTTTTTATAGTTCAGATGGATGGAGCCCTGTTTCCTTCGCACTTCTTTTTATTTAAAGTCTTTTGTAAAGATCAAAAGCTCCAAGCATCCTTACAGTCTTTGGGTTTAGTTTTTTTAAGGTGAAACGGGTTCTTGGATGTAATGCTGTCCCTCTGATGGAGTTCATCTTGGTATACTGTCTTACAAAATTGAGAATGACACAATCTTGAATGCCAGAAATTTGCCCAAAAGCCCACAAAACTTAATGAAGAACATGTGAGGTTGAGGAAACTTCCAATGCAGAGTGTAGAAGTCAGGAGAAGGTTCTCCCTGGGAGCTGGCTGAGCTCTGCTGGGAGCTCCACAGTCTCTGTTGCCACCAACATTTTCAGTTGGGAACAGTATTTACTGTCCTTCCTGTGCCCATCATGGGATTTTCTTGAACATTCCCCACGTGTTATGCTGTGCCTGTCCCCTTTTGCTGATCTTCTCAAGAGTTCCAGCTCCAGCCCACTGAGCCCAGTGAGCTGGTTGGAGATCCTTCTGTTCATGAGAGGAGTTTGCACAATCACACCTTAACTTCTGTTCTCTTCTTGTTCAGATAAGGTTCAGATCAGGCAGAAGTACTGCTTCCAGGTGCCCCAAACTGGTGCCTATAGATATTTGTCAAGTGCTGCCTCTGGAGTCTAATGAGAACCAAAGTGTCAACATTAACATTGATCCCTGGTAACACATAGGATTTAGCAGAAACTTAGTTTTTAGTGCTATTGCCCTGGTGCTCTTTTCCTTCCTCTTTGCTAGACCTCTAGCAAAGCTTTGAAAGCTTTTGCTTTGAGAGCTTTTATGTTTTTCAGGCTTTCTAGGAGCTGAGCCTGATCTGTCAGGCCCATTACTTGTAAAAGAGCTGTGGCAGCGTTGCAGACTGAGCCACAGTGATGGCTGAGGCTGAACAAGTTTCACAGTTCATTACACATAAGCACGCAAGTTTGGCTTGTCTCTGCAGCTGCTCTGGGTGTCATCTGTCAGCCTTCTCTGGTAGCAAATAAAAATTTCTTCTTGGGTGTGCTTTAGACTTTTCTGGTTGGTGGCACCCAGAAACTTCAGCTGAAAATTTGGCTGAAGAACCTGGGGAGCTTTCATTGAGCACAGGATGTGTGGGATCAAGTCTCCCACACACACCCTATACCAGCTGTGTTGGAGAACCACACTTGGGACCTCAGGGCTACTGAGAGCTGAGAATGGCTGAAGGCCTGTGGTATATGACTTGCTGGATCTTACTTTGCAAGCTTATTTCCTCAGTTTCTGTTGTGGTTTCTTTTGGGGCTTTACTCAACCTCCCTCTTTAACCTTCAGGAGTTTCAATGAAGTTCACATGTCCTTGTCATTTGTTGCCCTGGGGCCCAGGCTGAAAGCCCAAAGTTTGTGATAGGAGGGTTTGACAATGGGGCCAGCAAGAGTTGCATCACTGCTGTTTTATTTGCTTGGGTTGACTGTTCCCATTCAGGCACCTGTCACATATTTAAGGGTCCCCTTTTGTATTACTGAGAGTTCTGCCAGTCAAGGCTCTGGTGGAGAGTGTGAGCAGACCTGTGAATTCCAGCACCACCTGCAGCTTTCCTTCCCCAGGTAGCAGAGCATTGCTGGAAGGCCGATGCTGGAATAAGGGCACTCTTTATTGTTGGTTACATTGAGTTCCATGCAGGTTGTGTTGCCCTGGAGGGCTGTGCATGAAGGTTTGTAGATATTTCCTGTTTAGAGAGATGCTGTTTATATTGAATGTACTCCAGGTGTCTGCTTGCTGCTGTGTTTGCTCCAGCAAGGGGCACAGCAGCAGCTGGGAAAAATGGGGAATTTGTGGAGGCAGCTGTGTGTTCCCACAGGAGCTGTTAGTGCCCTTAGTGGGACACTCAATGGGGTTCTCATACTGGCAAGTACTAAAACATC
This sequence comes from Lanius collurio, assembly GCA_020086605.1. NCBI lineage: Eukaryota > Metazoa > Chordata > Aves > Passeriformes > Laniidae > Lanius > Lanius collurio. The sequence continues at coordinate 38,026 of JACBWW010000207.1, read as the reverse complement.
AGTGCCTCACACTTTTTAAAAAAAAAAAAAAAAATTTAATTTATTTTTTGGGCAAAAGGATGACTTTGGTTTCTTTCTGCAAAGCAGCAGTTCATTGAGCTCCTTTTGGTCCTTAAGCACTTACCACCACTCCTGTGCTTTTGAGCTTATCCACACTAGTGCAGCCCCTCTGGGGCTGCGAGGGGGCTGGGGTATTGTAAAAAGGGGTGAAGATATGGGGTCATTTCTTAATGTTCTGTGTGAGACCTGCAGAAAGTGAGCAGCAGATGGAGATTCTGTGTAAGCAATGGGGTTCACTCAGGTTTTATCTTCTCAGAGTGTAAACCTGCAATCTAAGTTGTTGTCCCAGAAGTTTTTTTTCCTGTAAACACCTTTTCCTGGTGTTTTGACTTTCTTCTAGGATGTCTCCTTATACCAAAACCTCTTTTTCCTTGATTCACAGGCTCACCTTTACACAAGCAGGGTACCACATCCATCACCAGCGCCGAGAAGTCGAGTTCAAAGGTTGCCGAGGTGGGCGACGATTTCCTGGGAGACTTTGTGGTGGGCGAACGTGTCTGGGTGAATGGAGTGAAGCCAGGTGTGATCCAGTACCTTGGGGAGACGCAATTTGCTCCAGGCCAGTGGGCAGGGGTTGTTCTGGATGACCCAGTGGGTAAGAATGACGGCTCTGTGGGAGGAGTGCGGTACTTCGAGTGCCAGCCGCTGCAGGGCATTTTTACGCGACCATCCAAGCTGACGCGGCAGCCGGTGGCCGAGGGCTCAGGGAGTGACGCCCCCTCCGTGGACTCCCTGACGGCTCAGAACTTGTCACTGCACTCGGGGACGGCCACGCCACCTCTGTCCTCTCGTGTGATCCCGCTGCGGGAGAGTGTCCTGAACAGTGCCATGAAGACGGGCAACGAGTCTGGATCGAACCTGTCGGACAGTGGGTCTGTGAAGAAAGGGGAGAAGGACTTACGGCTTGGAGATCGTGTGCTGGTGAGTTGATTGTGGGGCTCCCTGGAAGAGCAAAGGATTTGTCCCCCTGCTGAGTGTTCCTGGTCGGTTGCAGGACAAGACAAAAGGAGGACAGGGTTGGTGGTGAGATGTGGGATGGAGCTTGGGAGATGTCTGGGTGTCTTGGATTGAAAGATGGGTGTCTGCTAAAGAAGGCAGGAGCCTCCCTTGGAATGGAACGTGCAACCCCATTCCGTCCTAATTATAATTTTGAAATCAAGGGGCTTTCAGGCAAAGATATGAGAAATAGAAATAACAGTTCTTTACTAATATATACGTATATAACAAGGCAGGAAAAAAAAGAACAAAATTGATTTAAACTGCCAGAGTCAGATACAACCTGGCCCTGTTAGTCATGGTAGCAGTAACAGTCCCAAAAAAGTGGTGGCTGCAGTCCTCCTGAAGTGATGGATGTGGTTCTGTTGAAGTGGTGATCCTGTGTGGAAAGATCTGGTCTTCCTCAGAAGGTCCAGTGGTGGGTATGTAGCTCTTGTCCTCTGGAAAATCCAGTAGGAAAGGCTGCTTGAGGTCTTCAAAATCGCAGGATGGAATGCTTGGTTTGTCCCTCTGGGTGGAGCATCCCACAATGGAATGATGAGTCATGAGATAAGGGGCCATTAACAGGACACAGCCTTGAGGGAGGGGGCAGTGTGCACTGCCCCACCTGGTTGTGCCAGCTCATGAAGGTGGTGATAGAACACATGCTTGTGGGCACATCTGACATTGTAACCTGGGACACTGGGCCAAGGAGGCACCAAATATCTACACTGTTATTTGGGATGCTTTGTCTTCTGGACATGTCTCTCTTTCACACTGGTGCAGGAGTACATATTCCAAAGTACTTCTTGACACAAGAAGGAAATAGAAGCAAAACCATTTATTATGTCCTAATTTAGTGATACTCCATAACGGAGTATATTATTTTGGCTTTTGAGGAATTTGCAGCAGTGTCTTGTTGCATGTGGCTGTACATAGTTGGAAAAAACTTGCAAGAATCTCTCCTGCTGGTCACTCTTCCTGGTGTTTCAGTTTTCTTATGTCAGATGTGACACAAACTCCTTTCCTGTACAGAAAGGAGCTTCCAGTAATTTTTAAAATATGGCAGGACTTTGGGGCAGATCACTGTCGTGATGGATGAGTCCTCCACATCTGATTTCTGTTGTTATTTTCATTATTTGTAATAGACTACCTGATAATTTCAGCCAAAATGCCACACTTGCATTAGGAAAGGGTTACTGGAAGTTTGCCACCTAGTTTGTCATCACTTGGGTCCTAGCAAAGGAGATGGAGAAGGAGAAGAATGATATCAAAGACAGGAAGACTGAGTTCTGTCCTGCAGCTCTTTAGGAGAGTTTAGTTTTGTTAGTGTGTGATACATAGTGTGGTATCAAATACTGGAAGAGCCAAGCATTTGAGCACAGATCTGTTGTGACTGAATCCTGAGTGATATCTCTGGATTTAAAAGATAAAGGTGACTCTGACTGACAGCCATCACAGGTTGCAGAGGGGTCAGGCTTTGCACATCCTGGCTAATCTGAATCCCATTCAAAATTATCCATGTAGTGTTTCCTTTTTGGGGCACCTGGTTGCAGTACCAGCAGTGGTTGTGGGGGAGGGCAGACAGACTGGACATCTGTTTAATGCCAGGTGTTTGGTAGAGCTGGCTCCACAGTCAGTGTGAATCAGGAGCCTGTGCAGGGACTGTCAGAGCCAGTCTCAAATGTCCTTTTGGGACAGGTGTTGGGTTGTCCAATAGTTTTTATTTTAGTTATGTAAAATATAAACAATGTAAAGTTGGTTATTTTCAGAGGAGGGAAAGGGAAGATTGGTTCTGCTTGTGCTCACTGGATGGTACTTTGTAAACCTAGTGTGAACATGTAGGTTTGTAGAGGTGAGAGAGTTCTATTTTCTCAGATTTTTCCCAAAACATGCACAGGAGCTGACACTTGCTCAAGGGTCTGTCTGCTTCCTGATTTCAGCAGAGTTGTCCTGTCCTCCCTCCCCATCTCTGCTGGCAGCAAAGCTGCTGCTGTCCCTGCTGTCCCTGCAGTCCCAGGACAGGGTGGGCAGGGAAAGGCAGCAGCACAGTTCTGTTTGCACAAGCATTGATGCTTCATGTTGGTGTGTTACAGGAGCCACACTGGGGGAAAAATGAACCTCTTCTGTCCTCTTTTGATCAGTTTGTTTGCTCCCACTTTCTCCTTTACCTGTTACAGGGAGTGGGAGGAGTGTTCAGGTGAGAACTTAGGATTTTAGAAGCAGCAGTCATAGAATGCAAACTGCAAAATATAAAATCTATGTTTTTTCTGAACTGGGCAAGCAATGGGCTGATGTTCCCCAGACTTGTTTTACCCCTTTCTTCTGACCATAAGCTCTCTGAGACAGGACGTGTTCCCTGAACACTCTCCTTGTGTCAGTGGAGCCCACAAAGAGGGAATTTTGGCATAGCCACAGAATGCAACCTGGGAGCATCTCCCCATGGCTTCTGTTGATTTGGGTTTTGGGGATGGTTTGTGTTTTTTATTTGTTTTTAATGAGGGTGCATCCTTAAAAAGCCTGCCCTCCCTGGCCTGCTAATTTCTCCATCTCAGATGTTATTAGATGAAGTTTGGGTTATGACTTGTTAGTGTAATAAATATCCCCAAAAGAGCAAGTCTGGAATAAGCTTAGTCTCTCACTGGTTCTAGCAGGAATGCTCAGCTTGCAGAAACATCAGGAATTGTTTGCACACAGTCATAGAGATCCAGGAAAAGAACAGATAATAACAAGAAGAAATAATTTGCTGTTATGGTTCATTCACATGTGCTTGGCTTGGCAGCTGGCTTTTATTTTACTTGTGGGAGATGTCAGTTAATCGTGTTGGAATCCATAAACAATAATTCTGAATTAACCTGAGTTGCCTCAAGGTCTCTGAGCAAATCTTTGCTCATCCTCTATGGATTGGTACAGTTTTAGCTGTCTTTATTACTCTTAGTGTTTCCTTGTCTGAAAGAGTATCTTTTCATTTGAGAGTGGCTTTTGGGTGTATGGGATCCACCAAAGGCTTCTCAAATGAGGGAGGACGTGTGTTTTCAGTGATTGCCTACAATGGAGCACAATGTTTCAGGGGACCTTTCCAGGTCAGCCAGATGGATACCTGACTCTCTGGCCATTTCCTGACTGTGCCTTCCTTTAACTTCATTAAAGTCCATTATAGCTTGAAGACATTTTTGCTTTTCAGTTACTTTGTTCCAAGACCCTTTCTGACTCTCCAGCAGCTGCAAAAAGTGACTTTCAGCTTTCCATTAGAAGAGTTAGATAATACTTGCCTTTGGCACTCAGACTTTTTCCCAGGATGTAAAAATTACATTAAAGAGATGAAAAATCCACCCTAATATTGTAGAACTCATCTCTTGAAGTCTGGCAAATAAACGTGGGACAATTAACCTTTGCTTTAGTGACAGTGGAGCTTCCTGAAGTGGGATAATTGCTGGAGTTCTGCTAATGTGAGTCTGGTTTGCTGACTTTCTGCAGGGAAAGAAGGGATGGAAACAGAGCAGTGGAGCATTTTCTGCCTGGGAGGAATTTCTGCTTGGTTTTTTGCCTAAGAAAATGTATTTTGCATTCTTTGTGGAGAGGCTTTCTTAGCAGCTGAACTCATTCCCCCTTAGATGCCATTGCTGTCCAAAGAAGTGGGAGAAGGAGGTGGTTTTATTATATGTCAGCCTAAATAAAAAATAACTTAAACTAAAAAAATTCCTCTTAGAATAGATGTTCTGCCCTTCAGCCATGCTTGTGTCTCCTAACTGGGATTGTGCACTTCAGCATCGAAATGGAGTAATAAATAAGACTGTTTAAGGGCCAGGTTATTTCCCAGTGGCTGGTTCAGTTGCTGAGGGGTATTGTCCCAGATAACTTTTCGATGGATTCCAGGTTTGTGGTTTTGCTGGAACTTGCAGGTCTTCAAAGCCAGTGCAAATGCTGAAACAGCAGCACTTGCAGGGAGAGTCAATGAAGCAGCACCTCAGCTGATGCTGGGCAGGACTGTGTGGAGCCTGCCTGGGCTGCTGAAAATTGATCCTGGGCTTCCCCCTGAGCATGTGGTTTTAATCATCTTGTCTGTCTGCTGCAAGCTGGTTTTGCCTGCAGTGGTTGCAGGCCCTGGCTCCTGGCAAATGACAAAATGTGCTCCAGAATAAACGAATGAAATTCTTTCCTCAGCATCCCCCAGCATGTCTCTGCCACAGCCCTGTTTGGCCAGCCTGGAGCTGAAGAAAGAACCACCTGAGTGAGAAATAATTTCCTGAGAAGCTCCCTGGACAGGAGAATTGGAGCCTAAGCCTTTCTCCCTGGGCAGAAACAACTCACTGCTCTGCTGCCACCAAGCTCCTGAGCTATTTTAGTGCCTGAGGCTGAAGCCTCGCTGCTGGAAAGGCATGCAAGGTGTTACAAAGGAAGAATTCTGCTCTTTAGTTTCCTGATTAATTAACCACTGGAGCTCTCCCAGTTTGTGGGGTCCTAGAAGTGCAGCAATGCTCCTGTGTGGCCTTTTTCAGACAATCACCAGGCATATTCCCTTATTGCTCACCAGGCTGAAAAGAAGGAAGGATCCCATTCTGCAGTTCTATCAAGGCAGGATTCTTTGGATTCCACTGCCTGCTTAGAGCTTCATCCATGAGACCAGCAATTGCCTTGTCATGACTGGAGAGTGTAGCAGAATGGCAGAGTGTGGGAATGATGTGTCCCTGTCCCTGTGGAAGTTTGTGACAGGCAGTGGGAAGTGCAGTGTCCCAGCTGTTTGCAGGATTTGAGAGACAAGAGAACACCCAGGAGATTCCTAGCTGGAGCTCTTTGCCTACTTTACTGGAAATGGGATTTTTACAGGAGTGTGTAGTGTCAGGATAAAGGTGAATGGCTTCAAACTGGCATAGTAGGGTTAGATTCTATATTAGGAAAATATTCTGTGCTGGTTTGGACAGATTTGGAGGAAAAAATATCTTCTGATAGAAGACTGGTTACAACTACACCTCTCTCACCAGGTGTGGGAAAAAAAAATTTCCTCGATGGAAAGTGAAAGAGATAAAAACTATTTATTTAACAAATACACAGAAGAAGGATAATAATGCTAAATAATAAAACTTCTCGCTGTGGAGAAAACCTTGGGAAGATTTCAGAGTCTTTCTGTAGGTTCTCTTCTTTGGAGCTGGGTAGTGGGCTCACTTCTAGGGCCTCCACCTCAGTGGAAACAGTCCTGATGTGTTCTGATGTTGAAACAGTCCAGCAGAGAAGAAAAGGAAAATCCAAAATTCCAGGAAAACAAAGTTCAGCTCTCTATCTGGAGAAAAGGAGCCAGAAAACTGTCTGAAAAAGAGAGCAGGGTGCTTCCTCTCACTCTTGGTGCTGCAGAATGCAGAGCAGTCTGTGTTATCTCTCTGTATGTCTCTTTGAACAACTGCTTTGAGAAGTACACTCAGTTTTTTTCTCTTCCCCCTCTCAGGCTCAGTTTAAAGGCATAGAAAGGCACAAAAATAAATTTCTGGGCATAGAGCAGTGATAGGGGATACACACCAAGTCATCCCAAGACATATTCTTTGCCTGTGAGGGTGCTGAGGTCCTGGCACATGTGGTCCAGAGAAGCTGTGGCTGCCCTGTCCCTCAGAGTGTTCAGGGATGGGGCTTGGAGCAACCTGGGATAGTGGAAGATGTCCCTGCCCATAGCAGGGGATGGAGCAAGATGAACTTTAAGATCCCTTCTAACCTAAACCATCCTGTTTCTGTGATTACCTGGGACTGCAGTGAAACAAAGAGGGAAATAAATAGCCCAAAGCAACTTAACATCAGTACATTAACCCTTGGAGGCTCTTTGTGCACACCCTCCTCACCATTCATTTTGACTGAGACACTGCCTGGCCCTTGTCTGCTGGGTGCATTATCTGTTATTAAATAGGAGTTGTAAGTGGCCTGTGGTGGAGCAAACTGTGTTACTAACGTGGGTGGACTTGGTATCTGAGACAGCCCCAGGAGACGATGCTGTAATTCCAGGCTTTCCTCTTACACAACCTCCCTAGGATATTATTTTCTCACTGGTGCCTGACAGATAAATGCACAGAAATGTCTTGCATCAGCAGTGCTGTCAGACTTATTGCTGTGCAATGCTGACTTGTGCTGTGGGGATGGGTAGGCACAAAGATAAAGTGGTTGGATGAAAAGAAACTATTAAAAATTCCTGTAGCTTCACATATGGAGGGCTGGCCTGTAATTCCTGGCTGTCTGTTTTTCCCCTCACCTTAAAAGCCAGTTCTGGCATTCTCAGATGACATGGTATTTTTCTGATCAGATAAAGCTGCTGATGGCCAGATGCCACAAGTTGTATTTACAGATAAACCAGACCCCAAGCCAGATCTCCACCTTTCACCAGCTGCTAAACACTGGCCCTGGCTGCAGCTGGGACACAGCCCCAGTATGTGATGGCCACATCTCCCATAGGAACACACATTTACCTCCTTGCATTTACAGGGCATTGTTTTGGGTGACCTGTAGTATCTGGACCCACAGCCTGTGCCTTTGCCAAAAGCACCCTCTGTAAATCAAGTGCTATTTTACACTGATTTTCAATGCTTGGAAGAGGTAAACTGTGTGTGATGGGAAAACACAGCTCCTGCCTCTCTCAGCTTGGGTGGAATAGGATCCTTTACTGTGTGGATGAGTATGGAGAGGGGAAAATAAATCCAGCCATTTATCCCCAAGGGAAGGGATGGTTGCTCCAGCTTACAGGCTGGATGGAGCCTGCAGGTACAGCTCAAACCAGAACAAGCCACACTTGTTCAGTTAAAGCAATTTCCAAGTTCTTGTTGGCATCATCCAGTAACAGAGTGGAATAAGCTGATGTGCTGCACACAAAAAGTAGTTGGAGGTCCTGAGAGTGTAAAGCAAGTGTCCTGTGTGTGCTCTTTTCCCCCCACCCTCTTCCTTCTTCCTACAGGTGAGCAGTAGGAGAGTCCCATGGCTCTGCTGGGACCTAGCATGGGACATGGGAACTCTGCAGAGGAGGCTTGTCTGTGTGTTGGGCACTTCATGTTCCCACCTCTGGTCAGCAGCCCTGTCTTGTGGAAAAGCTTTGAAAATCAATTAAATGGGTAAATTAGAGTGTTAAACAGAAAGCACAGTGTTATCTCTGGGTTTCTGCATGGGAACATGCTCAAGCAGTGCCTCAGTCATTGACCCCTGAACATCTGTGACATGGTCAGGGAGAGTCCCTGTTGGCCTGAAGGCACAGAGAATTCTATTTTTCTTTTCTTCCTGAGCAGTATTGGAGTGTATTGCAAGCAGAGCAATGCCCACAGGCCATAGGGTGAGGGCAGCTCCCAAGAGGTTCTTGCTTAGAGCAAGAAACTGCTGTGGGATGATGAGCAGGGCCATGAGGAGCAAACACAGGCTGGAGGGGGTGTTATTCACAGCAGCGAGATTGAGATCTGGCCAGCTGCTAATTTGGTAAATAGTTTAAATTATATACTAGCTCTGATGAAGACAGTGTCTGAAACGATTAGCATGATTGTCTTTTCAGCCCTGGGATCCCATTTTGTCATTTTGATGGGAAAAACATAGTAACATGGGATGTCAATGATACTACAATTAGCAGAGAAGGTGTGATGTCCTTCTATGACTGCTTGGTGCTGCTTTGATTCACCAGTAGATGCAGACCTGCTGAATATCCTTGACTTCAGTTTGTTGTGAAGGTCAAGCTCAAGACTGTCCCTTGAAACTACTGGAGATCTTTCACTGGGGAAAGGACCAGTCAGGAAGATGGCCTTTGATAAAAGGCATGAAAAAGGGGGCAAAGACTTTCAGTCTGGAGCTGAAGGTTCCAGGAGCTGCAAGGTGTGTGGCTCAGAGGCTGCTCAGCTCCAGCTGAAGAGGAAGGGCTACCATGAGCTTGTTTAAACTTAACCATGAGTGTTTTTACCTGAAATGGAGAAATTTGGAGTGTTGACACTGGTCAAAATAATCTCTAAACAAACAAAAAAATCTAGTATTACTGTGTCAATATTTCCATTTTTTGGACCTTCCAGAAAGAGCTCTTTTTAGCTGCTTTATGCTTGGTTGTTATTGTTGTTTTTCTCAAAACAACTGTAAAAGCAAGAACACTTTATATTTGGTAAAATCCCATTCTATTGGGCATGAACAATCTCAGCAATAGTTTTGGTAAGGTAACTATTAAACTATTCTCAGAAAAGCTCTGGGAGTTTGGTTCATTTTTGAGTGAAACTTGTCAACTCTAAAAGCCATGACATGTCTGAACTGAGGGTGGTGGCAGCCTTGCTAATTCTGTGCTGTCTCAGGCTTTAGCAGAGAGAATGGTTGCCCTCTCCACTTTGTCCATGATTCTGTCTGGACACTGGGGCTGTTGAAGATGTGGCTGTGACTGACCAGTGGGCCAGGCTGAGAGATGCAAATTCCCCATGGAGAAATTCATGACCTGCAGTGGCACTGATACCCACATCAGTCTGGGATGTTCTGGGTTGAAATCCTCTGGTCTGCCTGCCAAAGGAGGCATCCCTGCTTAGCTGCTGCTCACACCAGGAGTACAGACAGGGGTAGCCAAGCCAGGCCTGGGCAGAAGGGATGGCTGTGAGCTCCCATGAGTTACACCATGCCATTACCAACTTCCTTGGTGACTTGTGTCCTCTCCCAAGGTGATTCCTCTGACTGATTGAAGGGTCTGATAGACTCAAACCTTCTGTTCTGATGAGACCATTTCATACACAGGCACAACCTGCTTACTGGCTTCTTCAAAGCATTTTTTATTTTAGCAGCATTAGCTGAATAAATCTGCATGTCTGAGGTGAATTTTGTGGACTCTCCATCCATCAGAGGTTTTGCATACCTGCCAAAAGATGGGAAGTTCAACAAGAGGCTCAGGCACTGGCATGTCAGTGTGATAGCCTGATCTTGGCTTCTGACTGCTCTGCCAGTTGGGCTGTGGGGAGCCCAAACTCTTGGAGAGCAGATGTGTCTGGCTTGGGGGAGAACATGATGCTGTAGGGCAGGGCATGTTTTACAGAGAGGATGGCAGAAAAATTGATGTTCAGAAGTGAAAATAGAATACACTGCTCTGGAAGGAGGGAATTGTGTGGCTGTTCAGGGAAGTGCTGGATCTGATCTGTGCTTAGGGTCCTCTCTGACATGGGGCTTTTGGGTGGGAGCATGACCTGCCCTCTTACTGCACAGTTTTAGTGTTGGCATAAATAATGTATGTATCAGGTCAGTAGGGGTAGTTTTTTACTCTCTTGGTTGGAAACAGCTTTCTCAAATAAATAATACTGTTGGGGGCATAACTAAATGGTCCTTTTGAGTGGGGCCCTGCAGTAGATGCCATGGCCACGCTGATGGAGGGAGCTCATTGGGTTTTTTTAAGATTTACATGAGACTCTGTCAGGGTCATATGGCTTGGCAAAGGAAATATCTGACTCAATGTCTGGAAATAAAAATAAAATTGAGGGGGCACACCGGCATTGGTAAGTTCCTATGAATGACATTAAAATTAATTACACTTACAGTGAGTGCAACCTGCAGCTAAAGAAATGTATTAGAATGGCATTAAATCATTGCACTGAGGGGCTAAAATTGTATAAATTCAAACCAATCAAAGTAGGGACTGGAATTTAACTGTGAGTGATAGGTAAAGAATTCACTGCAACTGTTCAAATCTGTAACTTGCTAAGTAACTAATACTGAAATCAAATTGTCTTTTTACTCCTGGGCACAATTTAGGACCAGAAACCTTTCTTATGATCCTTTTCCTGCTGGCAAATGTTTTACTATATTCTGTAACAAAGAGAACAACATCCCCAAAGATTTTCTTCCATAAGCAGCAGTGCTTTGAATCCCTAGTGAGAGAAATTCCAGGGGACTAACCCAAGCTGTGTGCTGCAGCCTCCCAGGACTTGAGGTAGGACCCAGACTTCAGAGCTGTGCTATTTAGTCCATAAAGGTGCAGTTATTTTTAGTCTGGGAAAACTCCTTCTTCCTTTGCATAAGCAATTTTTTAGGGATTTAGAATTGGTAAATCTAACATTCCTACCCTGGAATACAGAAACCCAGAGATTTCTGCATTCAGCTCTCACTGTTTTCTGTAGGAAAGTAACACTCTGATACCTTTTAAAGTTTAATATTAAGAAAATTAATTACTGCAAGTCATTCAGGATGAAGCTGCAAATTTAGTTTTAAACTTATTTTTAAGCTTTCTTCCTTGAATTTAGGTATTAGCAGAGATAGGCTAAAAAAGGTTTAGAGCATATGCTGATTTACTTGAAGTATGAACCTTTAGAACCACCCTCCTTCTTTTCTATCTCCCTTTTCTCAGCCCAAGTGTCTAAGTGGGAGTGTTTAGCACAGAGGCAGCTGCTGCTGAGTGCCACATGCTCTCAGAGCAATGATTAAAACACAGCTCCAAAGGTTCCTGACTTTTGCCCTCCTTGAATCTCCTCAGTAAGATGGAAACTTTAAGAACTTTAAGTGTAAATTCAGGAGAAAAAGGTGTGATTTATTCTTGTATCTCCATGATGGGGGAAGAAACCTGTGCTGGAGGATGCCTGCAGTGAGCTGAGCCCCAATGCAATGCAGTTTGCCAGCACTGGGAATTGCTGTAGGAAGTGCAGATAAAAGTGGAGGCTTTTTCTGTACAAAACACCTCTATTTTGAGCAGTTTCTACATCCTTAGCAAACCTTGCCTGTGGGAGCAAGCTGAGGAGCAATGAATGCTTTCATGGCTCAGCTGTCCCCTTGCTATCCTGTCCCAGTATTGCCCAGAACTGGTGGCTGAAAACCTCTCAGTGCAGGTCATGGTTCTTCAGGCAAGGCAGGTGTGAGCTGCACCTGCAGGGCTTAAACTCCTTTGTGGCCTCACAAGTAACTTGGTGCAACTAGTTGACACCTTGAAATATGTTTTCATTATATTTACTCTGACATCTTCCAGGCAGGCAATCCCCAAAGTGGGAGTTCATCAATTCCCTTTTAATTATTGGAAAGACAAGTTTAGTGCTGGGAGAACTTGGTGTGAGAACTATCTGCTGATTTCATTAGATGTGAAACAGAAAATACAGATGTCTTGTCCCCTTCTCTAAATACCTGTCCCAGCTTTAGTCCCCTTGTGTCAGTGCTGCCATCTCTAATCCTCCACATCTTATCTCTGACAGGTTGGTGGGACAAAGACAGGAGTCGTGCGCTACGTGGGAGAGACGGATTTTGCCAAAGGAGAGTGGTGTGGTGTGGAGCTGGATGAACCCCTGGGGAAGAATGATGGGGCAGTTGCTGGTACAAGGTACTGTGTGCTTGGTAGCCCAGGTCCTACACACCTCCTGGGGTGGCTGGGGGCAAATGCCATCAGACCTGGGAGGAGAGTTAGGGCTGTATTGGGTTGGACATTGTGGGCTGGGAGGAAGAGTCTAATTTTGAGTCTTTTAGGCTTTTGGATAACCTTGCAGGGAGATCAATACAAATCTCATCACTGGGGCACCTTAAAGCAGGATCAGATAACTTCTGTGAAGGAGGAACCTGAATGGCTTCAGGAAACAGGAGAAAGTAGGGAGAGAAGATAACTTACAGTGGAATTTAATTTTTGCCAGAAATTAATTCTGTTGACTGTATTAGCTCTGCTTTCTACCACACATTCCTGTCATAAACATTGTTCTTGTGCTATAAGTCACCTTGTCAGAACTACAGAAGACAAAGATTTTACCTTCTTTTCTCCTCAGCTTAATGTTTTATTCTGTTCTTTCTGGGAACAAATTTCCAGAGATCTAAAAGAACAGTTGGTGGTTGTTTTCTGTCCTTGTACTAATTCTGTGGTGTGACAGGTGTCTGCTGATTGATCTTAGCACCTCTGACTCCATAGGCACCTTCACTCTTCCAAAAAAGACCTTGTTAAAGTGCCTATAAAACTAGGCAGGGACATCTCCCAGGCTTGCTGGGAAGCTCTTTCTGTTCATGTGGAATTTAGTTAAGGGTAGGACCCAGGCCTTGGATCTTGAGCTTGGGAGTGTTCAAATCTGAATTATACAGCAGCTCTTTGACCCTGCTTCAAATACAGGTGCAACTGATTCCATGTCCTACAGAAGTTCCTTAAGTGGGAAATACTGTTGGTTTTCTGGAGCTTCTGAAGGCAGTCTGGCTTTAGGGGGGAGATTTATCTTTCACAGAATTAACTAGGTTGGAAAAGACCTTTGAGATCGTCAAGTCCAACCTATAACTTTGAAACTGAGGAGCTGAGAGTTCCTGCCTTGTTAGATCTCAGGTTGTCTAATAAAGGTTTCTTATGTTGGGTCAGCCTTGTTTTGTCCAGCAGCCATGTGCTTTCATTCAAATGACCAGAAAAGCTGCCTTGTTCTATGTCAGGGCAAGAAAGCAGTAAATGATTGGCAGCAGATGGCTGAGCTTCAGCCTGTTCTCAAAATAAAAGAACCAGGATGGTAGAGAATAAATCACAGAGTGAATGCAAGTCCCTGCTTTCTTTATCATACAATTCAAACTATCTGGAAGACAATTCTTCAGGGTGCTCAGAAACTATTTATTTTCTCTGTGCATGTGGAAGGTGTGAAAGGCAGATGTTAGTGTAGTGCTCTGTTTGTCTCTCATCCTTGTACCTCTGTTGCTGTGTTTGAAAATCTAACTTTTGGAAGTCATGTGTCTTCTGAAACTGCTGCATCTTGGCTGAGGCTGCTCTGGTGTGTGTGCCCTGTCTGCAAAGGCTTCTCCTTTGTTTCATGCTGTTTACAGCAAGGCTGCAGCATTGTCCATATCTGTCCTTTTGCACCTTCATTCAGCCTTTTGATTTTCTTGTAGCATGTGGCCATTTCAACAGCAGTGGTTTGGAGAAGCTGACATAGTAAAACCAACTCCCTTGGTGCATGTAGGCACCCCTCAGTCAGTCTTCCCTGTTTGCTGTGGCAGCATGGAATTCTTGGGGCTACCCTGATCTTGTCCTGCTAGGATCAGCCTGGGCAGAGGCTGTCCAGGACTCTGGAGTCTGTGCTTTGGTGATGGTTGCCATCTAGTGAGCCCAGCACTGCCTGCTGCTGTAGGGTCTGACAAGCCCCTGTCTTGGCAGGAAGCCCTTGTTTAGATAAAGGGAACTGCAACATCTCCAGACATGGGGTCTGACAGGCCCTGCCCTGGCAGGGAGGCCTGGAGATAAGGAGGTGGCACTATCTCCCTCCAGGCCCCTCTTGGGGAAACACCGAGCCTTTTTAGTTACGGCGAGAAAAGATAGATCCAAGATCCTCTAGGAAACTCTATGTAAAATACCCTAGTACCCATTGGTTTCTCACCCTCTCACACCCACCTCTGTACCCCATAAAAGAGACCCCTCTGCCCCGAGTCGGGGAGGATCCGTCTCTGGTCACCCCTTTGTGGGAGATGGAAGAACAAAGCTCCTTCTGCGGCACCACCAGCAGGGACTCTCCTCTCTCTGTCCGGGCCTGGCCCTGGGGGTTTGCCTTGCAGAGCAGAGCTGAAATCACTGCTGAATCACTGAGAGCTGATGGCTGCTGAGCCAGGCACCTCTGCAGGCACCTGAGAGAAGCCACGACCCCCTGGCAGACGGTTCCTCATGGGATCACCTCTCTGGGTCCACTACGGCTTCTTGGGTCTGAGCCTCTGACCCCATCCAGCACGGGCCGGGAGAACCCCCCCGCAGCTTAACAACATTATGCTGCAGCTGCACAAGGAGAGTGGAGCCAAAAGTGGAGCTCAAGACACTGGAGGCTGGTGGAAGCAGTAGAGGCAGCGTGGAGCAAAAGACATTGTCACCACCTTTGCTGTCGTAGGCAACTCCAGCTGAGTTGGTGGTGAATTGGCTGAAATTTGTGGTGGGTCACTGATTTTTCTGCAGGTTCAGGTGTGGATGTGCATCAAGGGAAGGCTGAAGGGCTGGGCTTTCCCAGCAGCTGTGGCTCTTCAGTGGAGGTCGCCTGCAGGCTGTGGACCAGCAGCAGTGGCCCAGGGGACAGAGTATCATTGTGGGGAGCCCCTCTGTACATCAGATGGTGCTGATTTGCACTGAGGTTTGCTGCAACTGCTTTCTTGTCTGCTCAGGAGACTACAGAGGTGCTGGTGTGGTTTGGTTTGGTGTCAATTCCCCAATGCCAAGCAAGTTCCATGTACTCATCTATAGTAATTTAAATGTTACCTGCTTCTTTTACTGTTCTCCCTTCTCTGTCTCTGGTCCAGTGGGAGTCCTTGCTCACTAAACTACCCAGATGTTTTACTTTTGCACAGTTTGTGACATGTCAGCCTTGGACACTGAAGATTTTTCCATCTATTTTCAACATTTCCTGTGCTGTTTTCCACCTGCAGTTTGCACTGCCATCACACCATCACTTTTCTTTGTTTCCATTCTGTAATGTGAGTATGGAGCTCCTCCATATTCAGTGAGAGCAACTCTTGGTTTTCAAGTAGATTTTCTTTTACTGCCAAGTGTTTTGGACTGAATTTCTGCTTCTGAACTATAAAAGCTAATTGCAACCACTTTCAATCTGGACTGAAAGAAAATGGGCAGACATAGTGATGCAAGTTTGAGCTTGCTAAGAGCTGTCAGAGGCTTTTAAGGGAATTAACCTTTGGGATTGTTGTGCAGCCAGGAGTACCAGTCTGTGCTTACACTAGGCAGAGCTGTGGAAGGGGCTGTTGGCCTGCCTGTGCCTGCTGGAATTTGGGAAAACTATGCTGAGCAGGGCTTTGCAGCTTTGCAAGAGGTCAGCCTGTGGTATGGCTGGTTTTGCAAACCCAAGGGCCTGGTGTTGGCAGGAAGTTGAGGAGGCTGAGAGATTTGGGGTTGTAGAGGGGTTGTTTAAAGTTTGTTATAGAAAAAAAATGGGCTTGAGCAGATGTTTGAAAATGAATTTTATTCTCATCTGGCTGGAGATCAGGCTGTTCCCTGGCCTCCCAAGCACACAGGGGTCTGCCTGTGACACAGCTGTATGGCTGCCAGCACTAAAAATAAAAGGAAGTTGGGGAAACAGCTGCTCACATCTGGAGAGAGAGTTAGTAAAACTGGATTTGTGTAATTTAGTCATTAGAACCTGGGTTTTTGTATTAATATAGGACAGATTGTTTTATGACCCAGTATTCTTGCTGGGAAGCCTGTGAGAAAGTTCTTATAGGAGCTTTTTGTGTTGGCTGCTCCCCTGAAACAAGGGGATACAATGCTGGAGGTGATCTGGTTTTTCTTGCTGCAGGGCAGCTGGCCAGCAGCAAAGGAACCTTGGTTTATGCTGGTCAGCCAAGGCCCTGAAGAAGTTTCCAGGGTTTGAGGCTGAGTTTTGGCTCATTTTTATTCTGGAAGAGGGCTCTGGAGAGACACAATCATTGGGCTCACTGTGGTTGTGGAAGAGAGCTTGCACTGTAGTTATCTGATCCTCTCTTTTCCTCAATGCTTGCATCTTTCCAAGGTTGTTTGCATAGCAAACAGTTTCTCTGCCACCCCAAGGAGGTGGCACATGCTGGAGTTTGCTGTAATGGTATTTTTAGCTTCAAAGGTTTGAGCTGCCATTTTTTCCTGTTTTGGTAGGAAAGATTTTTACCCCGTGGAATGTTTATACAGAACTGTGTGATTCAGATCTTTTTATCTAACACAGCATCACAGGGTGGGTCAGGTTGGAAGGGACCACAGTTGGTCATCCAGTCCAACCTTCCTGCTCAAGAAAGGGTTATCCCAGAGCACATGGCATAAGTATTGTGTCCAGAAGATTCTGGAATATCCCCAGTAAAGGAGACTCCAAACCTTCTCTGGGCAGCCTTTTCATGTCTTGGTCACTGTACAGGGAAGAAGTAATTCCTCATGTTCAGGTGGAACTTCCTTCCCATGGACTCTTGTCTCATTGCTGAGCCCCACAGAGTAGAGCCTTGTCCATCTTTTAACATCTCCCTGCAGACACACTCTATCACTGTCTTCAAAGCAGGGTAGAGAGCACACACAACTTTTGGGAAGGTTGGTTTGTTGGAAAGGTTGGTTGGTAAGGAAGGAGTGCTTGTGCTCTGGCTGTGTTTATGTTGTGGGATATGTGCTCTCCAGGCTACCAGATGCTTTCCTGGCATCTTATCAAAGTGCACAGCAACTAGTTCTTGGCAATTACCTCAGGTCTAAAGCACCACAAATGCAAACATAGAGATTGCCAGTACTACAAGTAGGAAAGGAGAATAATCCAACTATTTGTACACAGGAAACAATGTCACAGCAAATTACCCAGAGATGAGCTGTGGGCCGGGGTTTCCTGCTGCAAAATGTCACAGTGCCATTCTTCAAGGCTTGGGTGATAAGGATGCTCTGCCACTTCTCACATCTCCTGTATTCCAGGTATTTTCAGTGCCCACCCAAGTTTGGCCTCTTTGCTCCCATCCACAAGGTGATCCGGATCGGATTCCCATCCACCAGCCCTGCCAAGGCGAAGAAGAGCAAGCGGATGGCCATGGGAGTGTCAGCCCTTACCCACAGCCCCAGCAGCTCCTCCATCAGCTCTGTCAGCTCAGTGGCCTCATCAGTCGGGGGCAGGCCCAGCCGCAGTGGGCTGGTAAGTAGCTCCTGCATGGTCTCTGTGCCTCAATCCATTTCTGTGACCCAACTCCACAAAGCAGGAGGGTTGGGGTTTTCTTCCAGTGCAGCTGCTCCTTCACCACTGATGAGGTGAGGGGAATGGAGTGTGGGACAGTGTTACCCACCTCATAAATAGTCTCCCTTCATGGACACAGAGGCTGCAATGCACACCAAGCAACTGTGACCATTGAAGAGCCTGAAATGCGATTTTGAGTGGGATGAATCTCAGTTCTGCTGTCAAGAGCAGGTTTATAAGGGATCCCTGCAGAAAAAGGACACTGTTCTCAGTCTCATGTAGTCATGTTGCTGCATTGACCAGCTGTGCAAAGCTCCTACTGTGACTGTCTGTCATGGTTTAGCATAGCTTGGGATTTTAGTTAAAGAGGGCTCCATCAGCCATGAAAGTGATTCTTTGCAAAGAGATGCTTACAGCTTCCTCTAGACCCAACAGAACCAATCGACTGGCTAGTTTGAACATTGGCAACTTTTTAAAACCACTTAGGAAGCTTGACCTGCCTCTGTAATCTACATTTAAGAACAAACAAAGCCTGGGAAAGCTCTCATGCTTCCATCTTTTGGGCAGGTAACCGGGGGCCTGCAGTGCAGCCCAGCAGGGCCGGGCCCTGCTCGGTGTGGCCTGGCCGGGTCAGCCACGGCGTGGCTTGGCTGAAATCTCAGCCACTTCTGCTCGCTGGACAGCTGGCACAGCCCCCTCAGTGTGGGCCAGGCTGGCCAGGAGAGCCCCCTCAGAGCCCTGTTCCATCCTTGGCCCTGCAACAGCAAAAGGTGAATTCCAGCTGCAAGGCCCAGTGAGTTTAACTCTCTTAGTGCTGTAATATTCTCCAGAACAGATGAAGCCTGCAGACATCAATCCTCTCACAGGTGAAAGGTTAAGGGAAAGGGGAAGGCACATGAAGCAAACACCATAAAGATGACAAAGTCAGTGAAGAAGGAAGAGCTGAAACCCTGAGGGAGGAGAAAGAGGAGATGCTTCAAACCTAGAAGCTGAAATTCTGTTGTAAAGCCATGGGGATGGACTATGATACATCAGAGTACCCACTGTAATTTCATGAAAGCGTGGGGGGGTGGAGTGTTCAAACTGTAATTGTGAGCAAAAGTACCTGTGCTGAGATAAGCAAATGTTGAAGTAGCTGTGATTTGATGAGAAGCTTGAACAGAGAGAGATGAAAGCCATGAAGACCCTTGCTCCCAGAGAAGACCTCTGTTCCTAGAGATGAAGATGCTCCCAGAGACAGGTGAAGAGAACCTTTGCTTCTGAACAGCTCACCCCTAAAATGGTACCCCATTAATTCAAGATTGGACCCTCGAGAACAGATGTGGGGAAAGCTGTAAGAAAAGGGAAGGGACTTTCACATGCAGAGAACCAACCCAGGCAGCTGTCTTGCTGTGAAATTGAAGCCTCAAGAGAACTGTTTCTTGTGGAGATGTCTCCATAGCATGAGCAAGAGAGACTCCTCTCCCTAAGTGAACTGAAAAAGAGATTATTCTAGAGGCAGTAAACTGACTGAAAAAATCTCAAGGGTAGTCTTTTTACATTGTCAGTGGGAGAAGGGAGAAAGGTGGGGGCAAGAGAAGTGTTCTGAAGGTTTAGTCTGACTTTTTTTCTTTCTTTTAGGTCTGTTAATAAACTTTATATTCTTTTAAGTTTTGTGCCTGCTTTGCTTTCTCCTAATTCTTTCTCACAGAAGGAAAATAAGTAAGTAATGGATATTTTGCACCAAACCATTACACTGTCTTACTGTGGAGGGTGACAATGTCCTGGGTCACATGCCTGGGGTTTTGGCAGCTGCTCAAGCAGGCAGAAAGCAGAGCAGGCAGTGATATTATTAAAAGCTCTGGCTGTGCTGTGGTGTTGCTGCAGAAGACCTGCAGCCCTCTTGGCTGGGGATGAGGGTGCAGTGTCATTCCTGGGAGTGGATTGAACAACCCCATACTGGTCTCCAGTTGAAATCAGTCTGCCCAGCTGAGCTCACCTTTTGGGATTTCATCAGTGCAGGTCATCAATGAGATATATTTAAGAAGGCAGATGATAATTTTTCCTGACCCAGTTCCCACCCCATGTTCTGTCCTTTGGGAAATGGTGCTTTCATTGCAGTGCAGAAGAGCACTTGAGCTTGTGAGCATTGTCCAGATGTTTCTCAGACTTAACCTCCCCTGTAGGGCCCAGAGCTGGAACTGCAGCTCTGTTCAGCTGAATAAGTGATTGTTTAGGTGAGCAGCATTCCAGATTTAACAGGGGACTAAAACTATTCTAGACTGGAAAGGACACAGCTTTACCCCATCTCTGTTAACTCTTTTCCCAGCTGACAGAGACCTCTTCTCGATATGCCCGGAAAATCTCTGGCACCACAGCTCTGCAGGAGGCACTGAAGGAGAAGCAGCAGCACATTGAACAGCTGCTGGCAGAGCGTGACCTGGAGAGGGCAGAGGTTGCCAAAGCCACCAGCCACATCTGTGAGGTGGAGAAGGAGATTGCCATCATGAAGGCTCAACACGAGCAGGTAGGAGGTGATAAGGCTTTTTATCACTAACTCTCAGCTATCTGAATATTTGATATATCCCCTGAAAGTGTCAGATCATAACGTTACCCCTATGTGTGAAATCTGGGCTCTGAATTTCTGCCTTTTTTGTGGTGAGTTAAGCTGAGGCTCTTTCTCCACTCTCCCAATGTCACATGTGCTATCTCTGCCCTGAGCCAGGAGCAAAAATGGCTGTGCCAGATCAGAGGCAATAGATAGTTCGTGTCTGGTGGATGCATTTCAATGCTGAAATGTGAGTGGAAGGCAGATTTGTTCCCCTCAGCCACTGAATCTGGCTGTGGCTGTGACTGCATTGCAGTGATTTTGTGGTACTTAGAACATCAGCTCAGTTCATATGCCACTGCTTTCCCACCTGAGAGGATGTTTTTATCATGTTAATAAAGTCAGGAAATCTGGAAGGAAAACAGGCTGGTCATATTAGGTTGGTGTGTGTTTGTTTTTTGCACAAGCATTTGTACAGAGGATATTTTATGTATTCAAATGCTTAAAGAGAGTTGTGTTTTGCTATTTGTCAGTATGTGGTTCTTAAATGTCTGCTCTTTTACTAAATTCCTTACTCATGCTTATAAACCTGAGTGAGCTACCTGGGAGCAGGCATGGCACTGTACATTTGTGTGGTGGGTCACACCTGCCTGTTAGAAATGCAGGAGAAATCAACTGCGAGCTGACTTTCTTCTTGTGTATCATATTTTCCAGTAATTATCAGTAAAAAATGAATTAACAGAAGTCTGAAATGTCTCTCTTGCTTCATGTCTGGGGCTGGATTGCACTGAATTGTCTGAACTTTTCAGGCTTCAAGTTCTTAACTCTAATCAGAGCTGGATTCTCCAAAAGGTTCAGGTCAGAGAGGCACTGAAGCACAGATCACTCACAGCTATTGGAGACTGAGCAGTTTTTGTGGTCTCCATCCTTACCTCCTAAGCTCTTTGGAAAATGTGCTCTTACTACAACATCCTCTGAAACAGATCATCAAAACTTTCTGTTCCCTAGTTCTGACCCTTTCTTAAGCAGCTTTGTACTACTTCAGAAATGGCTAGCTTTTGTGTCTCAGGCTCATTTTTTTTGCTCCAGTATGTCACAGAGGCAGAAGGAAACCTCCAGCGAGCACGAGCCTTGGTGGATGGGATGCAGAAGGAGAAGATAGAGCTGTTGAACCAGCTGGAAGAGGAGAAGAGGTAAAGCAGGAGTGGGTGGGTGTGAGGGAGGTGAAGTCATGTGTGGACAGTGATAAAGCCTTCAGGTGGTTTTGGCTTAAGGATACAGTTTGAAATAAGAATTGGATCATAAACAGGTGTATGGACATTGGGCCATCACAGACCCTCCTGTACATCCTGGGTTTGCTAAAGACTCCTTTTTCCCCTCCATTTGTGATGGGCTGATCTTGAGGATGTTATTTGTGAGGAAGGGAAGCCAAACTGGAGTACAACCTTCCCGTAGTGTGATTCACCATCTCCCCACATCCCAGAGGCCCCCTCCATGCAAATATCATGGTGCATACATTTCCTCTCTGGTTAAGAGTGAAGATGTGCATGGCATTCTTAGAGTCCAGTTGCTCCATGTGTGTAATTAAACTCTTCAGTAGGAAGAGAAAAACATTTCTATGTGTTAAATAACTGAAAACAGTGTCGATTTCAATTGACTGATGCCCCTCTGAGGATGAAATGTTTTTCATGCATAAGTCTCCCCATACTCCTGGTAGGCAGCTGACTTTCCCAGCTTCAGGAGGCCCTTTAACCCAAGACAGCTGAGTTTCCCCCTAAATATCAACAGATGCCTCCCTCCTCTAATTAGAGGAGGTTTAGATAAGGAAGCTTGTTTATGGACTTAGTTATGTACACTCACAGCTATTTTTATCTCTAACAGAATCAGAGTCCTTACATCTGCCTACCAGCTAAACATCCTCAGCCTTTTTTTTTTTTAATCAGTAAAGAGAAAAAGAGGGCTGAGTCTAGCAGAAAATTGAATTATTGTCTACTCTTACTGGCTTCTCTCTTCCAAAAGAGAAGAGTTTCCTATGCATATCTGTGTTAATGTGTGTGGATTTACGTGCATTTATGCATGACTGCCCTGTACAATTTGTGGGGAAGGCACTTCTGCCAGGGTACTTACAGTTTCCATGTTGTGGAAACACTAAACATTGCCCACCCTCTGCCAAAGAGGCAGAGGATCCAATTGCCTTGGAATATTTTGTATGGACCCTGTGCATTTGGCACAGGAATTGCCCAGTGCTCAGCTGCAGGATAATAAGGTTTAAATAAACCAGTGAAACCTGGTTGTGGTTTGCTTATTTTCAGGATCCTGGTGTCAGAAAGCAGCAGTTTTGTGTCTGAGAGGATGTAAAATGGCCATGTTTGTGTGTGGAAAGTTGCTTATAACTGTCCTACTCGTGGGTCTTGCTGTTCAGTTTCTACTGAGCTGTTTGTATCCAAAGGTGGTCTGTATTCCTCTCCTCTCAGACTTTGATTCTGCAGGCCATGAAATGTTTTTTAAATATTGGGTGGGTGGGTTTAGAACACAAAAAGCTTACCAGTAGTTTTTGGGCAGCTTTTCCATTTGTTGGTAATGATCTCTCCTTTGATGGTGTTGCAGTAATCCATAAAACCTGATTAATAGTGAAAAGACTCATGTGCAATGGCTGCTTAGACAGAGGGTGCTGAGATGAGTGTTCCTGATTGCTTTTTGTGTCCCTTTCCTTCCCCAGGAAAGTGGAGGACTTGCAGTTCCGTGTGGAGGAAGAATCCATTACAAAAGGGGATCTGGAGGTAATTCCTTATGGTCTTGCCAAAATGTGGGGTCCAAAGTTACATGTGGGGCCTCACTTGAGTAACTTCTGCCATCAATACTTTATTGATGGCTTTGGACCTGCTGCAAACCTGGTGTAAACTGTGATGCTTGTTCTTTGGTGTGGTGCCCAATGACTATTCACACTTGGAGCTGCCTGGAGTTAATCTGTCACTCTGAACTGCTGAGCCATGTTAAAATCTGTATCTGAATGTGTTGGAACATGTGTTTTTCCACTCTAGAAATGAATTGATGGCTCAGTTTCTGTCCCTGTAGTGTCCTGCTCTTAGCAGCTAATGGGGACACACAGTCTCCTGGTTGGATGCTATTTATTTGCCAAAATGCTGTGTATCCTGAGGTATCCTCATAGGGAGTTCACTGCCCATGAGTGTGGGTTTGGTGCTAGGATTGACACCTTATCACTGGGAAGGGCTGGTCCTCAGAGTGATGCTGTTGCAGTGAACATGGTGCAAACTGGAAGTGATATTGGGAGCTTGCCCTTGAGTTGGGAGGCTTTTCCAGGGGGAAAAAAGGAAAAGAAAATCTTTCTGTGAAAGCAAGGCCCTGCTCCTGTGCTTCACTGTCATTCATAGCAATAAAAGCCCAGGAAAATGGAAAACTAGGAAATGGATATGTTGCTGTGGCTGTGATCCTGTTGGCATAAACCTCTCCTCTTCATCCAGAAGCTGAAAGAGATGTTTAACAGGGTGTAAATTAGCAGTGCACTGATAGCAGACTTTGCTGAAGCACAGCAAGTGCTGTTTCTGCCTGTTGTGTGGGTGCAAAATTAGATTTCTGTTCATCCCTGAGCTGACAGCTTTCCCCCAGTGCTTTAGAGAAGGGTGGTTGATCCATTCATCATTCCCTTTGAGAGCAGTGAATTGTACTTTTGTAAGCTCCAAGTGTTTAAGCCTGGCTGTGTAATGATGACAATGGGACCAGGGTTGGCCAGATAGTATATTTGGATATTTTTTTTTAAAAAAGCCACCAGGCTTAGCAAGATGATAAGCTGCTGTGGATAAGGACTCCCATTCTCAGTTTGAGACTTGCAGTCTTAGATTTAATTTTCCTTTGGGCTGAGAAGGAATTGTTTTGCAATGGGGATGCAGCTAAGCTTTCAGCAGGCTGTTGTGGTCCTGTCCTCACTTCCATGCTTGTCTGTACAAAAGAACAAATAATTCAGGAAAGCTTGATTTCCTCTGATCCAGGGAACTGGCATGCTCTCCATGAGCCCAGCATCAGTACCAGCACAGGCATTGGCAGAGGGCTTGGCTGTGGCCAGTTTTTACATCCTGTCTGCCTAATTTGCATGCTCAGACTGAATGATTGACCCACTAGAGTTAATTCTCACCTTCCTGCTTTTTTGTGGAGATGGTTAAGCTTTCCAGAAACAAGTAATTAACTTAGAGAAAAAAAAAAAAAACCCTCTGAAACCTTTTATTGGAAATCAGGAGGGTAAGTGCTCCTTCATGTTGCAGTGTGTTTCCTGGGAAATGGTTTTTCTTGATATTTGTTGTGTAAAATCACAATGAAGTCATCCAGTGGCTGAAAGCACAGCCCTGGGCATCCCTCTTGGAGCTGAACTAGCCAAAAGCAAAGTCCAGTGACAGTTGTCTGCTTTCCTCTGCTCTTGTTACTCTTCTTACAGCAGCTCTTCCAAGTATTCAGAGGGGGGTGTTTACTGTGACTTAACAGCCAATAACAGAAATGATGACAGTGGGAGAACAGATTCTCTGCTCTGTGGTCCATGGCTCTGGGCTTTCTGCTGAAGGCTTGGCTAAATCCCCTGATGTTTGTCCCAATAGCATACATGTTTTGAACAAATCTAGGGCTCTTGGGTGTTGGGCATGGCAGGCAGCATCCTTGGAAGCAATTTGACCAAAGAAATCCCTGTGTTGGTGGCCTGAAGATACAGATCAAGGTTTTGGGCCTCTGATAGAGGGGCTGTGGATTTAGCCTTGCAATGTAGTTATTAATTCAACCCACTTTTGATGCTGGTTGGCAGCTGATGCTGTAGTGCTTTGGAAGAGGAAAAACAAATGTAGGAAAAGCTTTCAAGAGCTTTGAAAGATGAAAACCAAATTTAGGAAAAGCTTTCAGGAAAGCTTTTTGTGGTGGAAGACCATGGTTTACGGGAAATATTGTCTTCATCCAGGAACTCTCTCATGCTCATCTCCTGGATCCTGCAGCATGCCTGGAATGCCAGTGGGAGTCAGTTTATAATTAATGAACAGTAATTTAAGACAAATAGCTAGAAGTTAATCTGAAATTCATATCTGAGCCTCCTCAAAGTGCAGGAAAGCTTTGGATTTGAGTCTCTGACTAATACTGGCTAGTACTAGCAAACCAATTTACATAAAATAATACAGGATTTAATGTAAATCTAAGATTTAATGACTGTAAAACAGTTAATCTGTTTTTTTTCCATGGTTTTTGGTTTCTTTGTTGGTGGTGGTGGTTTTTTGCCCTCTATTTTCATATGTTTTTCAAGAGTTGGAAAATAGCAGGATTAATAGATTGTGACCAAGAATATCAGGTGAGACTGAGAGCTTGACTGGGTATTTGTGTTAACCTCAGGAGTCTGGAGAGAATCTCTTTGACAAGTCCAGAGATGAGTTTTGTAACAGGTCAGCGTCTTCAGGTAGAAAATATCTGATGTGCTGCCACTAGTTAATTAATTGGTATCAATGGAATATTTATTCCTGTAAGTAAAATCAAGCCTGGAGCTCCATCTTGAGATGTGGATCTTTGGGCTTTATAGGGAGCAGAATTAATTTTATTTAATTAATTAAGTGCCTTTTTATAAATTAGGATGCAATCCACCAACTTTTGCACTTAAGTTATATAATTTGTGATTTTGATAATATTTGGGCTCTTGAATCCACATCTTCTTCCTCTCTCTTTCAGGGGTCAAATAAGGCACATAAAATACAGAGCCATCTGAACATAACTGGCAGTTATGTCACCATCTATGAATACATGTACAGTGATATTTTGCAAGCATAAAATGTGGATTTTTTTAAACTTCAGTTTCCATCATTTGTACACAACTAGCCAAGTCTTGTTTTATTGTAGGGAAGGGCAGAAAAATCACAAAATCTGGCTCAAATAGAAGGAGTTGGGGAGGAAGCAAATAATTATATGGAAAATGAAGGGCAAAAAGTGGTTCTGAGCAGATTTGTTTGCTTTTGCTAGATTAAGTTTTTTATTTGGTAGATTAATTAAATTTAATTCAAAGGGAAATGTGGATTTTGTAAGCTAAAAAAATGTGAAGGCCAGAGTGTGCATGCACTTTCCTCTCCCCTTTTATTTATAGGGAATTTTACATGATATTACAGTGGTGGTTGTGGAGTGCTGAGCTTTGTGGTACTTCAGCTTTAAAAGTGAAGGGGCACTGAAGGAATGCCCAGAGCCAGTGCTCCTGGATTTGGGCAGATTACATGAACTTCTTGTGCTTAGTTAAATCATTTGTAAAAAAAAAAAAAACAAAACCAACAACAAAACACCAACCAACGAAAAATCCCCAAACCAACCAACCAAAAAAGTTCTGTTTTCTTGTGCCAAAAATAGTAGAGTCTGACTGTACAAAAATCACTTTGAAATTGGTGTCAGGCCTATTCAAACCCAAAGCACTGATTTATAGAACAGATTGGTATCTCAGTTCCCTGATTGCTTCACTACAGTGGATTTTTGGTTTTACAACGTGCCATGTACAGTCTGACCTGCTTTTTCTTCCTCACTTAGTGTAGGATTCACACTGTCCCCAGAGCAAAAAGGGGATGGAAACTTCCAACCCTTTTCAGTCTACCTTGTGATTCTTTATGAGGAAAGATGTGGAGAATCATTGCAATGTCTTTGCATGCTCTGTGTGCACAAGGGCCTCGTTCTGGTGGGAGCTTTGCTTTTTAGGGAGTGTCTTCAGTTGGTGCAGGAAACACTGATGCAGGTTTCTAACGCAGAAGGATGTTTTCCCAGCACATATTCAGTTTTCTTGTGAAGAGCCACTATGAGTACCATGTAAAATTCCATAGGGACCATTTTCTGTTTGGTTGGATTTTTCCTCCTTGTTTGGATCTTTATTCTCTTCCTGTTGTGAACTGCCTTTCCTTGTCTTGTACACTGGAGATGATATTGCAGCCTTCTCTTTCCCTCTTTCCCTCTTTCTCTCTCTCCCTCCCTTCCCCATCTCCCATCTCCACTGTTCTTTTTTCCCTCTGTGTGACCAGACTCAGACGCAGTTGGAGCATGCCCGAATACGGGAGCTCGAGCAGAGCCTGCTGTTTGAGAAGGCACAGGCTGAAAAACTCCTCAGAGAATTAGAGGACTCCAGGGTAATGGACCCCCACTTGCCCTGCCTGCAGACAGTGCTTGCCCTGCCTTGGTGCTCATGATGCCTTGCTTTGGGTTTCTTTCTTTTGGTTTTTGTGGGGTTGATTGATTTTGGCTTGAACTTAAGCTTCCTTGACTTTTTGACTTTTTGTTTGGTTTTTATTTGCTCTCTTTCCCAGAAATAGTAATATGATATGATTTCTAGCTTTGCTTCTCATGTGGGGAACTTGTTTCTCAGACTGAGTTTGCTTCTCTGCCCTGTGCCACCATCTGACACATGAGCTCGTCACAATTCATTTTTCAATTAGCATATCCCAGCAATATCCACACCCCTCACAGTTCATTCTGCTTCGAGGCCCCCCCCAGACTGTAAGAGAAAATAACATTGCAATCAACATTTCAGTCTCCCCTGCCAGTTGTGGGAGCTGCCATCTGAAGGGGAAGGTGCTGGTGAATGCCAGTGGGCCCACTCAGATCCTTGGCTCTGCCTGCAGCAGGGCAGGTTGCCCAGAGGAATCCTAAAGGCAGGCCAGGTGTGGAAAGGGCTTTTTCATGCTGATGTGGTGTGGGAAGCAGCAAATTTGTTGCAGTGAGCAGCAATGGGTTTGAGAGCTGTAGAAAACACAAATGTGAGGGTCTCCAAAAGGTGTGGATGATTTGAAGCCCCCTGTGCCCATCTAAAATGACAACCACCAGCCTCCTGGGCTGATGGCTGCTGGGGAAATGGCAACTGAAATTGAGTGGGATTGATCTCTTGGGGTTTGGCTCGGTTTCCTTCTTTCTTTTGCCTTTTTCTAATATTTCATCCTCTTCTCCATCCATAGCTTCAGCATCCACAGGGAGTTCAGCCCTGCCTGGTTACGTTCAGATTGCAAAACATGGACCCATAGCCCTTTAAGCTCAATGTGCACCATGGCCAGATTTATTGTCTTGCATCCTCTAGCCTTCTTTGTTATTTTGACTTTGCTAATAAACTCTAACAAGTACTCACATGTAAAAATCCCTTTTCCTTTTTACACCAGGGTAAACAAATTCCATTACAGAAGAGAGGTCTGCAGGCTGAGGATTGCTGAGCAATAAAGGAAACATGATATGCTTAATGCTGGTTTTGATGCTTGTTAAATTCCTGCATGTGCAGTCACATCTTCTCTGTGCATCATCTGGCAAGATGCCTGGTCTGGAAACATAATGCCCTTCCAGGACATTATTTTTCATAAACCACTGTTGCTCCCTAGCGAATTTCAATGGTTATTTCCAAGACGTTTTTCTATGGAAAGCAAGAGATTTGTATTAGGAAAAATAAATTACAATTGGCACAGACACAACTGTGAGTTGTCAGTGCTGGTTACCCTGGTGCAAAACTGTGCTCAGGTTGGAGGGTACCGGGTGTTCTTTACCTCTTTATTTGAACTCTGACTAATGTACTTTGGATTTACTTCCACTGGAGCACACTTACTGAAGGGGAAGGATGCGGCCATGAGAGGGGCACTGACTTTGTGTTCTCTGTCGTGTTGCAGTTAACCACAGTGGCAGAGAAGTCCAGAATCCTGCAGCTGGAGGAGGAGCTGAGCTTAAGGCGCAGCGAGGTGGACGAGCTGCGGCAGTGCCTGCGGAGCTCCCACCAGGCAGAGACCCCCGAACAGAACCTGGGCTTGCAGTCGGAGGCTCTGCGCCTGCGGGACCAGCTGCTGTCTGCCAACAAGGAGCACCAGAAGGAAAGCAGCCAGCTCAAGGAGAAGTATGAGAAGACACTAAAGAAGTACCAGCAGGAGATGGAGAAGCTGAAATCTGTCAATGAGAAGTATTCACAGGAGATTGCTGACCTAAAGCATAAGGTTCAGCAAGCTACTAATGAGAACATGGGGCTTATGGACAACTGGAAGTCCAAGTTGGACACGTTAGCTTCTGACCACCAGAAGTCTCTGGAGGACCTGAAAGCTACACTCAACTCAGGCCCTGACACCCAGCACAAGGAGATTGTGGAGCTGAAGGCAGTGGTGGAGAGTATAAAGTTGGAGCACCAGCTTGAGTTGGAGAACCTGAAAGCAAAGCATGACATTGAGACAGCTGTGCATATAAAGGAGAAAGAGAGTCTCAAACTGAAGCTGCAGGAGGCTTTGGATGAAGTAGAAAAAAGCAACAGCAACTGGAAAACGCAAATGGAAACCAAAAGCAGTCAGCACCTTCTTGAACTCCAAGATGTGAAGGACAAGTGTCGAGATGCTGAGCTGAGGGTACACGAACTGGAGAAACTTCATGGTGAATACACAGATCAGACACAAGCAATAGCTTTCTTGAAAGAGCAGATATCTTTGGCTGAAAAGAAGATGTTGGACTATGAAACATTACAGAAAACAGAAGCCCACAGCAAACAGGAGATACAAATATTGCAGGAAAAAGTGCTTGTCTTAGAGAACAAGCTGCAGTCCATGGAGGCCCTGCATCCTTCTCAGCATGCAAATGTATGACTTTGGGGTCGTTTGACTTGTTTATTATCACTGTTGGTAGCCCCTCAGCTGCTGCCTTGTGCAGTTTTCTGAGGCCTCAAATATCTGGATATTTTTTCCTTCCACTGACAGTGCTCTTTCTGCACTGCATCTCCATGCTGAAGGTGTCTTTCCACTCTAGAAAGCCAGTACAGTGGGACAACTAGGAAAAAAGAGCAAGTGGGGCCACATCTGGGCTTGGAGGCTGCTGTGGCAGCAAAGTAGGGCTGTTGTGGTTTGCCAGGGTAGGCTCTCATCCTGAGCAAGCAGTGTTCTGAGCTGGAAAAGCCATCATTCCTACAATACAGTTGTGTTTCTCCAAGAAGCTGTAGCAGTCTTGGTGTGCTATTGGCCAAGACTCGTTAGGGGTGGAAAAA
This sequence comes from Lanius collurio, assembly GCA_020086605.1. NCBI lineage: Eukaryota > Metazoa > Chordata > Aves > Passeriformes > Laniidae > Lanius > Lanius collurio. The sequence goes on along the minus strand of JACBWW010000207.1, from coordinate 7,926 downwards.
GAGTTAACCTTGCTCAGCACCTGGAGCAGGGTTTGAGAGGTGCAGTGAGTGGCTGAACTGTGGGATGGGGTGGGAGTGTGCCAGCTGCAGGACAGGGGCTTCACAGCTCATATGGGAGACTGGGAAATGCTGATGTTGAGGATTACAGGGGAAAAGCTGCCAGCAAGGGTCAGAATGGCACCATGCTGGGGAAATAAAATGCCTGATTAAATATGAGACCAGGGAAGGCTGAAATAAGAGCAGTAATATGAAGGTGTCAATTTATTGTGGCCTTTGTGTCTCCTTAAGTCATCCATTTTTTTTTTTTTTGGACTATTTGCCACAGGATGCATCATCCCACCTTTGTGCATGGCACAGGGAATTGTGGCTGGTCCTGCACTGTAGTGAGTGGGGAGATTGCTACTCATGGCTCTGGGCTGAGCCCCTATTTGTGTTTGGGTTTTGCATGAAAAATGAGGAAAAACCCTATTTGCATCCTGTGGGGATGCAGAAAATTAAAGCAAGCTGTAAAATGTGTCCATTTTAAGAATAGTCTGTTGAAATTTCACTGGTGATGTAGTTTCTGTTCCAGACAGAGATGCCAATGAATTCAATGCCTGCATTTAATTTCCCAGCATGAACAGCCCCACTGAAATCAGTTGCACCTCCAGGCAGCAAAGTCAAGCCCATGAATTCCATGTTTTCCAAGTCAGAACTTCACACCTTGGAAACAGGCACACTGAGGGCAAGAGAGGCAAAGGCCAAGGAGGAATCTCCAGCATTAATAGTGTGTGAAGGGTTGCTCTAGCATCTTTCACCTAGTAAGGACAGTTGGGAACAATAAGTGCAGCCAGGACTCTGGGAAAAGGGAGTTGTTATTACAACATGTAACACATTATAGCCAGTATTCAAACAGGAATGAATGGAAAAGAAGAAATTGGAGGCTTCTTCCAGAGCCCTTTAGATAAATAGAAGGGCTCTGGGGGATATTGATACTGGTTTAGAACCAGGGAAGTCTTGAAGTAATTATTTCAACTGTGTGTCAATAGAAATCAGGAGAACATGGGAAGAAATGCATGGTTGAAAGCCTTTGAGTATCATGAGGCAAGTTCTATCTTAAATTGTCTTAGTTAATTTAAAGTGCCTGCAATATTCACTGTCCAAGTATTTTAAACAAGCAAAGGTGCCTTGTGACTGTTTTTCCTAGACCTTCAAGTGAGAACCACAACTGCACTTCCCTGGAATAGTTAAATAGTTTTTTTTTCCATACCAAAAGTACATCAGGAAACATATTTCTCCTCTGGGGGTGCTCATGCTTCTTTTTGACTTGTCCCACAGCCCAGACTTTAGGGAACTGACCTTGGGCCTCTTGGCTGTAGTGGCCACAGCAACTGCTGGGTCTGGGCATGTGCTGAGGTTCCAACAAAGGCTGCTGAATCAAAGAGGCAGGAAGGGCTCAGTTGTAACCTCTGCTGCAGAAAGTTTGGCATTGGAAGCTCTGCAGTCTCTGGCTTTTCATTGCAATGTAGAAAAGAGGGTGGGAAAAAAAGCAGAATCCCCTGTATGGACCTGGCATTTGCTTGTTACTGTTTTTATGAATGCATTAGTTCTCTAATAAATTATTATTTTGTCAATGTTTTTATAACTTTGGGCACAGCTAGCTTTTACAGAAGTTGAGGACCTTGTTGACTGGTGGGTCTCAAGCTGCATGCTGGAGAGCATTTGCAGTTGGATATTTGCTGTGATTGACCAGAGGTGCCTGGTCCAAGGGACAGCAGCTCTTGCATCCCTCTGCAAAAATGCTGAATGTGCAGAGCTGGAACCAGAACTTGTGGGAAAAAACCTGAGCTCTGTTCCCTCCTGGGTGATTTCTGCTGTTGTGCTCAACTGTGAGTTGTGTGTGGGCACTCTGGTCAGCCTCAATAGTACCCAGCTGGACAAGTGGCTCCTCAAAAAAGCCTTTATTTCCCTCTTGGAAAGGATGTAAAACATCCTAACTTGGACACTGGATACCTTCTGCTTTGGATGGGGCTTTGTGGTTGTTAAGTTTGCTTTGAATCTTTGGGTAAAATATATCTCGATTTTACATTTATTCCAGATGATTGAGACTAATGATATTTCAGAAGAAAAGATAAAGATGAAGCAGACTATGGAAGGTATGGAGCTGTTGTTTTCACTTGGAACACGCTGTTCTAGTGACTTGTATGCTTTCTCTTCCTCTAACTTTCTGCTCTTGCAGGGATGGGGTTTAGGAAGTCATTTCATCTGTCAAAATTTGCTGGATGACATTTGTTGTCTGGCTTTGTTTTTTCCTTCTAATCAAGCTGAGCATATGCAGGGATGGATGTTTTACCTGTGTTAGACATTCTCCAAACAGATGGTGCAGGTTGCAGACAGATCTGGGGAATTCAGTGCATTTCCATCCCATCACTGATTTTTACAGCAGGTAAAATTCAGACATTAAATGTTATTTGTTCACAGGAGTAATAATGGTAGATATCAAAGTGACTGGCTTCAAATAATCATAGTTACTTTTTATTAATCTTACTATAAATTAAATCCATCCTTTTAACAAAAGGTGGAACTTATGCACTGAGAAATCTTTGTATAAAGTGTATTTCAGCTTGAACTACACTCAGCTCCCTCACAGAGGGTGAGCTGTAACACTGAGTCTGAGCAACAGCAGAGCTGGATTCAGAGGTGTTTTGTCCTATTTCTGTTGCCCTCAGTGCAAGCCAGGAATTGTCCATAAGCCTCATCTGTCTTTGCAGGTATGGGATTATGTAGAACACATTCATATTATACCCCATCCCTGGAAGTGTCCAAGGCCAGGCTGGGCAGGGCTTGGAGCAGCCTGGTCTGGTGGAAAGTGTCCCTGCAGGGCAGGTGGAACAAGATGATCTTTAAGTTCCTTTCCAAACCAAACTATTCTATGTTCCAACACCAAATTGTTTGCTGACTGACAGGTAATTCCTGCCCAGAGACAGCAGAGCTTAACTAGATCCAGCAGCCACTGCTCTGAATGGCCACTCAGTCCATGTGTGCATTGTTTCCACACTGAATAAACCTCAGAAATATGTACTGAAAACAACCATGTCAGATTTGAGCCACAAAAGCATCAGACTTCAGATCTATAGCTCTGAGCATGGAAATACATCAGTTCCAGAAAACATAGATTTTGAAGCAGTCTCTGTCTTCCACTGTAGGAGGGGACACAAAGAAATGGGCTAAAAGCTCCTTTTGGGTTTTTTTACATTAATGTTTTATTCCCTTTTTCCCCTCCTCCTTGGTGGTTGCTTTCTTAACCTTGTCTGATACAACTTCCCAGTGTGTATCCCACGTCCAAGTGTGGTGAAATGCAGTGTCTGCAGCTGCTTCTCTGCCAACAAGAGTGTGCCACCGTGCACCCTGACCCACACTGTGCACCTGACACCTTCCCAATTTGCACAAAGCCTCTAATCTTTGTCTTTTCATTCCCCCACAGACCTCCAAGACAAGCTGAGTAAAAGAGACAAAGAGGTGTCATCCCTGGTGACCCAGACTGAAACTCTAAGGGCCCAAGTAAGTGGTAAGTTTCCCTAATCCAGTGTTGATGGGAATGAAACGTTTCCCTGCTTGTCCTATGCACTGGTGTTGAACAAGAGCCCAGAGGTGAAATAGGCTAATGTAAAACATGATACTACTGTTTTTTTAATAGATATTGCTGATAAAAATTAATTCAGGAATTGAACACAAACTGCAGAATATATTTGTGTCCTGTGAGGGAGGGTTTGGGCTTGTTTATGTGTAAAGCTAATGAGGCAGAAGTCAGTGGAGCTGGGTGTGTTGTTTCCAAGATCTCCCCTTAACTACAGCCAGATCAAGAGCTAATTAGGTCTGTGCTTTTAGGAGTAGGAATTGGGAAAAGGCAAAAAGCAGGAATGTAAGTAAAGGACTAAGTGACCTTTCTTCCCCTGAATCCTCTACTTCTCATAGCTTTGGAAAATAAATGCAAAACAGCAGAAAAGAAGGCTGATTTGGCGTTCAAAGAAAAGAAGAGGTTGGAAGGGGAACTGGAAGCCTTGACCAAGAAAACACATGATGCCTCAGGGCAACTGGTCCTGATTAGCCAGGAGCTACTCAAGAAGGAAAGGTCAGTGTGCAGGTCTGGAGGACAAAGCTGGAGACAGAGGGGCTCTGTTATATTCATGTTCTTTCTGGGAGCTGTAATCGACCACCAGAAGAAATGTAGAGTTGCATTGTTGAAATCCAGCCACAGCTTTCCTGTTCTTTAGAGATGCTGATGTGTGAATTTGGTTAGAATTAGAGGCTGTGAATTCTCAAAATGCACTGGCCTTTTGCTGCTTGCCAGGAGCTGCAGGACAGCTCAGTACCCGTGTAGATGCTGAATGAAGTAATCTACAAGCCAGCCAAGCTGGCTGCTGCCCTGCTCCAAGCAGTGCCCTGTGCAGGTCCCAATCTCCGAGCTGGCAAAGTGTGACAAGGAAAGAGTGGTGGGAGTTGGGTCGGATTTGCTCACTGGCCTTTCTTTGGATCTGTAGCAAAGGTGGGAGGGTGCACAGCAGGACTGCAGTGGTGTGTGGGCTCTGGGAATGTCTTCATCTCTCCCTGCTTGCAGGAGCCTGAATGAGCTGAGAGCGCTGTTACTGGAGGCGAACCGGCACTCGCCGGGGCCGGAGCGGGACCTCAGCCGGGAAGTGCACAAAGCTGAGTGGCGGCTGAAGGAACAGAAGCTCAAAGATGACATCAAGGGGCTTCGAGAGAAGCTGGTTGTGCTGGTGAGGGCACTAAAATCCCTCCTGGGCATGGCCTGGAGGCTGCAGGGCTCTGTACTGCTGAGGGGAGTGGGGAAGAGGGTCTGAGCCTTTCACTCTTGCTCCAGGTCTTGGTCTTGTCTTTTGTGCTGCTGAACATGATAGGAATTCTCTTGACAATGACTGAGCTGTGGCCTGGCTTCGCAGTGTCTCATTAAGCAGCAAAGATGTCCATATGTCATACAATCACAGAATGTCCCGAGTTGGAAGGGCTGCAAGGATCATCAAGTCCCAACCCCTGGCCCTGCACAGATACCCCAATAATTCCACCCTGTGCCTGGGAGTGTTGTCCAAACACTCCTGGAGCTCTGGCAGCCTTGGGGCTGTGCCCATTCCCTGGGGAGCCTGTTCAGTGCCCAACACCCTCTGGGGGAAGAACCTTTTCCTGATGCCCAACCTAAACTTCCCCTGACACAGCTCCAGCCATTCCCTAGGTCCTGTCCCTGGTCACAGAGAGCAGAGGTTGCTGTGTGCCTCTCTGCTTCCCCTCGAGAGGAAGTTGTAGACTGCTATGTCCTTCTGCAATGTTTTTCTGTCCCCACAGGTTTTAGATCCATGGATAAACAGGGCTACAATTTCTGGGAGAAACTGAAGGTCATTCAGCTACCCCATGCGTTTTACACACTCTCTGCTCCAAGAATAAGCAGTGTCCTCTAATTCCCGTGTACTTCAGCGTCCTCCAGTGGTTGAAATGTGAATAATTGATTGGAACTTTTGGGACCAAACTGGGGCTGCTTGCGGTCACTTGATGCAGGCTGTGCTCTGCCCCATATGCTGATGAAATCACAACGTGGTTTTTGGAGTTATGTGGATTTCTACCTTGAGTTTCTGCAGCTATTGGTTTCGATATTACATGCTCCTGTTTTTCCTTTGATGTTTTAAGGACAAGGAAAAGTCAGTAATGGACCAGCGGCGATACTCCCTGATCGACCCCTCCTCGGAGTCGGAGGTGATCCGGCTGCAGCACCGGCTCGTCAGCACGGAGGATGTGCTGCGCAACGCACTGGAGCAGGGACACCAGATGGAGAAGCTCATGGAAGCAATGAGACTCTCCTCTGAGAAAACACAGGTAGAACATCAGCAAACAGGGTTGCTCAGCCCTCATCAATCCCCTAGGATTTTGCCCTGTGTTCAGGGAGTGGTGCCATCAGCTGAGTCCCCTCTTTGGGAACAACCTGACAAGGCCTTGTTCTGTCAGATGTAGCCTAATGCTACAAAATCCCTGCTAGTTGGTGATCACAGATCCCTTTGTGCTCCAGAGACTGATTGCTAAATGTGGGGTTTGGGGGAAGTTGCACTGTGAGTAACTGTTCTTTATGTGTACAGTATTGTCTGGCTGCACGTGTTTATAACATGGAGATTGAGATTTTTCTGACATCCCTCTTCTTTGAGAGGTTTATCTGTGCAGTCCCTAAGCAGGAACTTTGCAGGTGACTCTGGGAAAATGTCTTCCATTTCTCTTAAGAGCTCTCTTATCACCTTGGTGTCATGTCAGATGTGAGTTTGCTGATGGACCGTGAATGCTCCCACTCCAGTTTCTGTCTTCTCTCCCCACCTACCTCTGAATCTCCCTTTGTTTATTCTGACTAAAGAAAAGCTGCTTCTTTTGCCTTACATCCTTCTTTATGAAACTGAAGTTTGCAAATAGCTTGACTCTCAACATTTGGCTTTTCTATCTCATACCTGTGGAGTCTCAGCCCTGACTGATTCCTCCTGCAAAGTGACCTGCCCCTTGTGCCAAGCTTTGTGCTTCATGTCCTTGTTCTGCTGTATTTTCTCTTGGGTCTGAAAGCAGGCCGTGGCTTTTGGAGCTCAGATGCACCATTATTTCTCTTATACTTGCTCGTTTAAATTCTCAGCTGAAAAATGTCTTTCTCTTGTAATAATGAGTTACAACTGGCATACAAGCAGACACCTTAGGGTAGTATACAACAAGCCACTAGACACAGAATGGGCAGAGAGCTTTTTTTCACTGATGCAGGTGCAGATATGCTGTGTTAGGTAATCTGGGGGGTTTCAAGCCTTCTCCTCCCATGACAGTCTCCTTTGGATACACCAAACACTGTTTGCATTGCAGTGGTACAGGCAGGGAGGTGGTCAGGAGGAGAGTGCAAGGTAAAAACTGCAACCCTGAAAAATCTGCTGGCTCATTGAACATCTGTGTGTTGCAGACCAGTCTCTATATCCTGCAGTGCAGCATCTGCCAGCACCAGGCAGGACAGCTGGAGTCAGGATGACAGGTTTGTGGCAGTCCAGGATGTACCATAATCCTGTCAGTACCTCCCAAGTGACTTCTGCTGTAATTGCTGTGTGTCAAATGCAAATGTGTCATGGCAGCCTCATCTCTTGGCAGCTACAGGAGGGGTGGGGAAAGTTATTCTCTATTTGCTTTAATGCACAGTCTCTTGAGAAAGGGAAATCTTCCCTTTTGCATTCCCATCTCCAGAAGTTGTGCTGGTGGTCATTATTTCTTCCCCAGCTCTAGCAAATGACTAATCTTACCTGAAGTGAGTTGGAACCGACCTTATGAGGTTAGCTAAGATAAGTTTGATATATTCATGCTTAAGAAAATGTAGAGATATGAAAATAACATTATGTCTTCAACTACAATCCAAGGTGCAAAGAAGCAGAGGATTACTGTGGGAAGCCAGGCTTCAAATTTCTGTTGGTGTCAGGTTCTCAAAGTGCCCATTTACAGGGAAGTCTGGATCAAAGCTCCCTAGTTTTGGTTTGATATCTGTTCACCCTTCCCCTTATGAAGGAGAATTGTTAACCAGGGGCTTTCAGGCTGAGCTTGAGGACATTGCTGGTCCAAACAGATCCTGCTGCAATTGATGGTTCTTCCCCAGAAGCCTCGTGTCCACTGTAACTCATTCTGCACCACCTTCCAACCTCCTGTCTCCTCTCTGATGGAAGCAGCTGTTGCCCAGGGATCTGCCTTGGCAGAAAGAAAATATTCTCCTTCTCCTTGTGTTGGGAGACCCCTGATGCAGAGCTTTGCAGAAAATATCAAGGATTTGGCACTTGGACTTTTTCTTGAAGAGTTTTAGTGATTCCTCTGGGAGCCTTTTTATTTAATTTCAAGCAAATTGCACCACTTTGTTCATCATTGAGACCATGTTCTGAGGCCAGA
>JACBWW010000206.1:0-76055 GCA_020086605.1 Lanius collurio | reverse complement strand
ATCTGCAATTTTAAGGGAGTTGATTTCTTTGTTTTTTTTTAAAAAAAATGTGATGTATCTTTACAATTTCTATTAGGTGACATGAAGGGAAAGCAGAACAAGAAGAGGGAATTAGATACATATTAGACTACATGTACAAAATGGTGCTATATGAGGGAAATTATTTTTCTTTTTCTAGTGGGATAAGTTAATGCCATTTACCTTGAAGCTATTTTTCTCCCAGTTCTGCATAAAAGATCTGAACTACAGTTTAGATGACTATTCTGGGGCAGACCAACATAACTCTTAGGCACAACAAAAGAGAGAAAGACAACTATGTTTTATTCAGGCACAAAAATGTTAAATAATGAAATTCACTGAAAATTTACAATTTGCTGTATAAGATGAATAAATGACCAAGTAAAAAAACCATGAAGACAAATTTATTATTTTTCTGGGGCAAAATTAAACCAACTTGACATTTTTACTGAGGAAAGGGGAGCTTTTTGCACAGAGTGGACCATTTCTCTTCTACTCTACAGATTTCTGTGAGGCATCAGTGAAACTGCAAGCAGTTTTCTCCAGTACAGTGGAGAACAGCACCAGTCCTGATGGGTTTTGTTATTTGGATCATTAGCTTTATACTAATTCTGTTTCAGAAGTGACTAAGAGCCTTTAAGACTTTTACATAGCCAAAGTATCATTGGGACATCATTCTGCTTTGTAAGGGGACAGCTCACAATTTTTCACATATGTTTTGAACATAAATCTTATTACATATGAGCTAAGAAACCACTTTCAGTGGTCTGTGAGTTACAAAAGCTCAAAGAACATTTGAAAATCTGAATTTCAGTCCTTCTTTTCTGGTTCTAAAAGAGAGTTTTTAAAACTTGGCAGTAAAGGGAACATTCAGTGGCTGGTTTTCCCAGCCTTTACTCACAAGAGTGTGATATGTCAAAGAAAGCCTTTCTCAGAGGCCTGTAAGGCTATAAAGGGATATTGGCTTCAGGTAATCTAGAGAGGCATCTTCCCATGTAATATTTGTTAAAACTAATGGGAAGGATTGCTTAGTTACAGAAACAATGAAAGGCATTTTGCATTTATTTGCAAACCCTCCCTCAAGACAGACATTTATCTGATTTTAAGTTCTCCTCTCATTATCTCCTCTGCAACAAGATCATAGAGTTCCCCTCCAGTAAACATTTGCTCTGAGGATGGGAATCCACCATCAGCTTGCCTATGCTGAGTGGCTTTGCTGACTGAAAAAGCCAGGAAAAATGGAATAAATCACTGTAATCACTTGCCATCCTCTTTTAGTAAGAAAGAGCCACAGATTTTACTTTGCTGTGTAGCTAACATGAGAACTGGCAGCCAAGTTGAAGTGCACCTTGAGAACCTCCTGTAGAAACACACTGGGCCCCACTGCCATGGGCATGGTCAATAGGGAAGGCTGTAGAAACCACAATGTGAGACTCTTCTGGAAATTTCAAGTTAGAGCAAAAATGGGAGCCCCAGGAACGCTTACTTCATTGCCAAAGCTGTAATTTAATGTTCAGACTGAATTCATTGCACTGTGCATTGGGGAGACAATGTGGTCTGGAGGTTACAGAGGAGGGCTGGGAACCACAAGTATCCTCTTGGGATTCTATCCAAAATGAGCTGCTCACTGCGTGACTTGAAGGAAGTCACTTAATCTGATTTCTGTATGCCTTAGTCAATTTAGATATAAAACTGGATAGAAAGCAGAACAAAGCTAAAATTTCCTGTTACTGCAGTCAGACCTTATCTATGCAGAATAAATAATTCTTTTGACATAATTCATTATGTAAGGGAATATCAGAGAAGAAAGGTGACCCAGAAACAGTCTGGTTCCTTAACAAGAAGAAAAAACAAGCACAGAGAGAAGTAGCATTTTCAAATATTGAAGAATTGTACACAAACAGTACAGCAAACACTGAAATGCTCACAGTGCCTGCAGAGAGTGGCTTTTGGATAGGACAAAAGTCTGAGAAGTCTCAGTGGCATTTTGTCATCCGTCCTTGAGAAAGTTGATACCTGAGCAATCAGATTGACTTTACTGGTGCTGAGATGAGGGTGCTCATTTGGAATAATTTGATCAATAGTTTGCAGTATCCACTTGTGAGAAAAAAGCAGAGAATATCAAAGCTGTAAGTAGACTCATTGCTGTCCTGGTGCTCTATGGAAGAGAACAGAATAGTCCTACAGGGTGACATGCCTACGTAGTATCCGAAGGCACTCACAGCTAAGCAAAGTGGATCTCTTCATACACTTCTGCCAGTTTGAAAGTCTATTATTTCCTTTCTGTCTTTACCACACTCGGGGCTTTATAGAAGCTGTTAATCTGTTTCAGCTCTGAACATGTATGATTATGAAAGAGAAATTAAATCCCCTCAGGATGGAGAGTTAGATAACTGTATGATTTTAAGGCAAACAAACAAAGCAACCAACCCAGGCTACCCACGAATTGGCCTATGTACTGAAACTTCAAGTCTGGCACCATATTTCAAAATATTCTGAAAGTTTAAAGGGTTTTGCATGGAAAACTACCGAAAGAGAGGTGTGGAGACATCACTCCAAATGCAAATTCAAGAACCAAAGACAGGCAGAGGAATTTTGTGGAATCCCTGTTTGATACAGGGAGGATTCTGAGCACATCAAAGTAACAACAGTTCATCATCAGCTGGAGATTTTAACCCCTGGATATTAATTTATGAAATTATATTTTATACAGATATGTATTTTATTTTATACAGATATGTATTTTAGCCCTATTTTATTTCTCAGGAGTACAGACTCCTTATCAGAGTATCACAGGCCTGCCTGTGAATAGAGAGCGTTACAGTAAAGCTGTGGTGACTGGCAGAAAGGGGAACCATTTGGAAAGTATGCAGGACCCCAGCCAACATCCAAGGAAGTTTTTACTCAAATAAAGAATCCTGGACAGAGCTTGAAACATACCAAACCATTCATCTAACCCAATGTTCTCCCAAACCTGAACCACGAGCAAACCAAATTAATGGCCATACATTGAGCCAAAAAAAAGGAAAGCTTTAGCTACAGCAAGATTTTCTCTTCACAGTTTAATATGCAACATACTGTCAACTAAAATCAAAAACTGTATAATACATATTAATTGCATGGTTACTATTTGTATGTTAATTGCTTTAAAGCATACTTTATAATATTGCCTTTAAAAGTCATGTCAAATGAATACAATGGGAAAACATTCTGCAATAAGCATGCATTCTCCCTCTGCTCACAAATGGCTTATAAAATTCAACAGTAACATTTTGGCAATCAGAATTATTTACATAGGAGGCAGATGACTAGGCATGGGAAAGCAGCTTTTGTTCACATCAAAGGACCGCATACAAATTCTCACATAGTACTCTCATTTTTAAAAATCCTCATTTTTATTTACAGAGAAAAGAGATTGAGCAACTCGATAAAAGCATGAATGGTGAGAAGTACAGCATGTTGAAAGAGGGAGAATGCTGCATTACTAGTAAAGCATAAGGAAAAGTTGTCTCATTGCATCATATAGGAAAGTGTCTCAGAGTTCAACCCGGGGACAAGAAAGCATGGCTCCTGCAGCCTCTGCACTCTTTAAATATCCTACAGCATAAAGGAACTTGCTAAGAGATACTTCTTACTTTGCCTGCTGGATACAGCTATCTCTTATAATTGCTGCCTCACATCAATACCCTTTCTCATTACAAATAAACCCCCAGTTTATATAAGTAACCCCCAGCTTACATAAGGAAAAAAAACTGGGCATAGAAACCCACTTTTGAATGTTTGGGGAAAAGTATCCCAACAGGATATATTATATTTAAGAAATGAATTCTACAGCAGCTCTGAGCACCGACAGTTCCCAGCTTCAAATTTACTACTTCACACCATGGCAATCTCAGATTGACTGAAGAACTTTTAGGAGCCTGATTTTAATTACGTGTTGTATCACACAAGTGCTTTTGGTGATGGATATGAGAACCTATAACACACTACCTGATCATATAAATACAAGATACTGAACTCCGCTACTTTTTTTCCTCCCTCAATGGCTGCTGTTACGTTTTGAGCGAATTTGGTCCTCCCAACTTCAACATAAATTCCATCGATTTCTAAACAGCTAAATAATTTTCTCATGACAGCAGAAAGTAGTTTGCTGTTCACAAATTGTGAACCACTGAGGTACATTGGCAATTAGAGAGCAATGACAATTCAAAAACCTGTGGTACATCAACAGTACGCTGCCATTTCTGCACGTGCATGCCCATAGACATTACGTAACACATGGTGTTTAACAGAGAAATGTGCACTGAAGAGCTTAGAGTCTCCATGCTTGCCTTCAGACTGTCCACGCTGTACACCAAAAATCTCAAAAAGGTTATTTTTTTTGTGCAATGATAACTGTGGTCAGTGTATTCATTCCTTGGACATGGTGGAGCTTTCTGCAGTAAAGGCTAATTTCTCTTCTCTGGAGTCAGACATATGTCAAAAACAGTCAGATACCATGTAGAAAATCCCCCCAGGAATGCAGGATCACGGCAAGGCTCCTTCTTTCCTACTTTGACCACTTTTCTCACACTGTTGTGTAACAATGGGTGTTTAACAAGCACAAACACAACCATGACACTTCCCATCATAGATGCCTCCCTTAAGGAAGAGGATTACAGGCACACTCTCAGGTGGCAGATGGTTGTTATATTATTTGACATTCCACTGGAAGACACTGAGATATTCCTACATATGCTAGGATAAGCTATGAAGGCCAGAGGTAGTGCCATGTGAAATGGAAGAGGCAGACACCATTACATCCTGCAAGATCACTCATTTTTCCCTCCCTAGAACTGGCATAGTCTCATGTGCTCTTTACAACCAACAAACCTGAACATGTCAGTCCTGGAGAACAGGCTTTAAGGGAGTGACAGCTCAGACTTCTTGCCCACTGAATTGGCAAATTCCCTTGTTTGCCTGGTGTGGACCTTTTCCAGCTATTCAAGCATAGTCCAAGGCTACTATACTCCAGACAGTGCAGAGTCTGCCTGATACCAGCAGCTCTTATCAATGACCACCTGCTGTGCACAGACCACAAAGCTGCAGCTTGCTCAATAACTCACTGGCAGTAGTCATTTTTACCAATTGTAAAACACCTCAAAATAAGGTTAAAAATAACCGGTGACTTTAAATTCCACATAAGTGATTGTTTCAGGCAATTTGACCTTCTCTGGTTAGGGTTGAGTGACTTGTGGATGGGAGGAATATTTCTAATACTAAACATGTATTTAGAAGTAATTCAACCAAGTTGTTTACTAATGGAAAAGTTGTGTTTGCTGTACGGTCAATCCTTCTTGATCTTCGAGAACAGCTTGGAAAAAAGGAGATTAAATGACTCATTAAAAGTTGTGATGTGCATTTTTTCTATTCCTAGGGAATAAAAATTTCTCTTATTTTATGAATGTAACACAGTTCTGGACATAAGTACTTCTTTCTTTGGTGCTAGGCTTTTTTGTTTTTTTAAGGTGAAGGCTACTGATCTGGGAAATAAACTTTCTACCTTTATTGCATAGATATAGGCATCTGGAAACAGTCAAACAGTATCGTATCTCAATTCCTGATAAACTAAATCCTCAAAAGTAGACCTTTTTTTCCAGGTATAACTGCAGTAATAAGGTACAACTGTTGCTATAGAGTCACTTTTATCAGATAGAAAATGCTGCTTTATATGCAGGCCACATACTTTCAGAACAGTTTTGACTAGAAAAATGTTTGGAGAAGGTGGGATGCTAAACTTGTTTTTTCCATTTTGGTGATGGCTGGAAGTTCCAAGGATTAACTAGACCATTCCACCACCTTATAAGGGACCATGTTTTACTTCCATAGCAGACAGAGGGGATCTGAAATCCAAAGAAGCTTTCCCAAACATTTTTAAATATTCCACAGCTCCCTCAGCCCTTCCCCTAGGAGCCATGTTACTTTATTAACTTGTAAGCCAAGAGCTGGATGGTTAAGGAGATGCAGTGTATAGTTTGAACTCAATTCAGAAGAATTGTGAACTGAAGTGGGTTTGATAAAAAAGGGAATAGCAGCTGCATTTAACATCTCCACAACAATCAAGGGGAAACAGTTGTTTTAATTTAGTCCTTATTTCAGAAGTGTTTTCATTTGAGACCTCTGATTCAAAAGGAAACATTTTAATTATCACTTCAGAAAATAAAAAGCAATACATTTTATATCTGATTTCATCTGTATCAGAAATCTTTCCAGGTGTCAAACTTCAAAGACTGTTAGCACAAATAAGAATGCCCTTTACCTGTTTGAGATTGTCCTGCTACTGGTGCAGGTTGAAAAAAATTCATAGCCTTCAGCAGTTATCCAACATGAATAAAGTAGTTTTACAAGAAACCTAAATTTGTTCCTCTCTTTGCTTGGCCTGCATGGTCAATACTGTTGTCTTCCAAGACCAGAATTTGAGCAGTCTGGGCTCTTGCAAGTCAGATTGAGCATTTTTAAGTGCAGAAATAAAGCCTGATGCAATGTAAAACTCACTATATTACTGCAAAAAAAAAAAAAAAAGATTTGGAGATGCATCCAAATTCAGTGCTGAAGGATAAGTAGGTTCAAGATTCTTGTTTTCTCTAAAATGTCGTGAACCTCTCAAGTTTTGGCATGACACTCTTCAGCAGTGCAGTGCTGCAGCCTGCTTGCACTAAGTGGCTCCATTGGCTTCCACACAGGTGGAGTAAGACATATGGCAGCAGAAAGTATTTTCATGGCTGAGATAGATAAGTTTATGACAGAGAAACCTATTTTTTTTCCTTTTGTAAAAGAGTTGTGTGTAACAAATTAAAATTCAAAGATTCTCCTAAACAGAGAAATGTTTCAAAATTTTAGCGTAGTAAATAATATTTTTCATTCTCTTGCTCAGTGAAAACATTTTATGCAAGAGCTAACAAAAAAAAACCCTGCAGCCAGAAAAACAAGTGTTAAATCATGCTGACAGTCTTGCCAATTTTATGTATTTTTACTGAAAACAAAGGCACTAGCTACTTATTTAATTCTGCTTTAAAATGTTAGCATGCTAAATAAGAAGAGCAGCCTAAGATAAATAAGATATAAATAGTTACTAGGATAGCCCCAGCATCATTTATTATTTTTATTGATTTCCTTTTTCCTGCCAGCTGCTTAGATCTGTTGTTTCTTCAAGCACTTCTTTTTTAAATTTCTTCTTAAGAGGAAACACTTCTTTCTTGGGTAATTGCAAGCAGGGATTTGAAGATATTTGCTGACAATCAGATACCAGTAGATCTTATATGAAAATCTTTACTCACTTCTGTCTTAAAAAAAGCAATTAAAAGAAAAAGTGAATATATATAAATATACACATACTTGATCAAGAAACATAGAAGTCACACCCTGTTACAGATTCAGAGCAGGAAAATACTGCTGTGTTCTTGTCCCAGCTTTATTTATTAACAGTTTTACCTAGGCCTGAAAGCTGATAATATGAGTAAATAACAAGTTTTCATAGTACTACCCTATGCAACCATGCCCCCCAGTTAAATTCTCTTTCCCATACCCAAGTCCATGCGCTGTTGTCAAATAAAATACTCAGAAATCAGGTGGGGCATTTTCTTAATGAAGATAAAGTTTTCTTAACTGGTTGAGCCATGAAGTTTTGCTATTTTCTCCTTAACTTTTTAGATATTATCTCTATTACAGAGGAAAAAATATATTGAAAAAGGCTTTATCATCCCAGTTAGGTCCTCTGAATACACAGTAAGCCAACTAACTCATGTTAAAAATTAGTTGAGACAAAATACACGAGTTAATGGATTGAATTTAAGGTAAGAGAGGCAGATTTTTAATATGGGCAATTATCTCCTCTGCTAGTCTCACAAAGACTTTTTTCCCAGTGCAGTGTGGATATATCTTTTCATTCAGACTCCAAGCCAGCAGAGAATACACAAACTAATTCATTGTAGGCCAGATTTTTTTTTTCAAAATATTATTTTTTATTTTATTACTAATTAAGCTTGAAGTCTAGCCACAGACGATGACTCCAAGTGGGTTAGTGTCCTGGGTTGCAATGTAAAATGTACCCAAAAATCTGTATTCTGTCACCATCTTCATAAACTGTTAAAACTGGTGGGACAGTGTTCCCCACCTCCCTCATGACTCATCCCTGATAAGCTCATGAGGCTATCTTCTGTTAATGGGCCAGCTGTTGACACCAGGTGGGGCAGAGTCTTTTATCTCTCCTATACTATCTCCTGCTAATGGGCCATCACCGCATGACTGATAAGACTATATCACCCATTGTGAGATGCTCCGCCCAGAGGGAGGAACCAAGCCTTCCAGCCTGGATATAAGGGGAGATTTGAACACCACAGGCAGCCTTTCCACTGGATTCTCAGAGGAAGACCAGACCCTTCTACATCACCACTGGACCTTCAGAGGAAGACGAGACCTTCTCTACAGAGCCACTGCTTCAGCGGAACTCGAGACTCTCTCGTCAGCACTGCGGGTTTTCCTGCCATTTTTCCTCTCTGCTGGAAGAACCCCAGGATCCAGAGCCTGTCCTTTCCCTGCCTTGCTGGGAGCTCAGCTCAGATTCTGCTGCCTCAGCCTTCGCTGCTCTGCAGCCCTGCCCGTCCTGCCTGCCGAGACCTCCGGGGATCCCTACCACAGCTCCGCAGCTCGATACATCTCACCTGCCACCCGGAAGTTGTGCTCCTACTGCGGCCCCAGCCTGCCTGGCCAGGAGAGCCCGGACAGACCCCAGGATCAGCTGCCCAGGGAGGTTTGTGAAGCCTTTTCTCCATCCCTTTTTCCCGAGATCTAATCCGCCATTGCTCCGTGCTCCCCGAGCTCGCTCCGGAGTGCCCCCTGCAGCCGCGGGAGAACCATCGCACCTGCCCTGCTCACCAGGAGCCGCCAGCGCCCCTGCTGGCTGTGACTGGAACTGCACCGAAGGGGAAAAGGGCCTGACAGCCGAGAGAGGCTGCACTGGGTTTGTGCTTCTGTTTGTTGTCACCACTGTAGTTATTGTTGTTTGTTTGCCTGTTTATACATCTGTATTTTAGTAAAGAACTGTTATTCCTATTCCTTATATCTTTGCCTGAAAGCCCCTTAATTCCAAATTTATAATAATTCAGAAAGAAGGGGGTTGCATCCTTCACCTCAAGGGAGGCTCCTGTCTTCCTTAGCAGACATCTGTCTTTTCAAACCAAGACAGTTAGCTACCACTGACCAGAAAAAACAAACTTATCCAATGAGTTCCAAATCAATGAGGAAGTCAAGATCCAACAGCAGGGTCCAGACAACCAAGCACAGAGCAGCAAACAAACAGTTTGGAATCAACATCCACAGGCAATCATCAGACACAGAAAACAGAAGGGAAGGCAAAACAACTGGTTTCCAAATCTAAGAATATATTGATTTCCTGCCATACAAAAGTTTGATTACTAGTCTAATTCAAGATAACAAAAATAGTTCGGTTTTCCTGCACCGTGGCTGACTCGTTCATTTCACTCCTGCCCATCCCATTCCCAGGTTCTGTGGGAACTGTGCTCACCACAATTTACAGCCCAGTCTTGTTGCTGGCCTGTCACACCAAGTTTAAATCTGGCACGAATGCTAACCCCCAAGGGACAAGCAACACAGGGCCAGGGCAGTTACCACAAATGCTCTGACTACTAACAACTCTCCTGAATGACAATGTGAGTCTTGGGGTAACCAAGGTTCTGTGGCACTTTCTGCAGTGCACAAAAGACCCTTAACCTTGTTTCCTATACCAGCTTCACCTTGAGTATGTGAATGATTCCAGTCATTCTGAACATGGATTTGGCCATACTGCTGGGAGATCACAGCTTTGCAAAATACATCTCAAGGTTTTCCCCCACAGATTAAACAAGAGGAAGCTGTTCCTCACAAGAAAAAGAGTTAAGCTGAGGAACTCCACTGTGGGATATTGTGAATGCTGAAAGCTTACAAATGTTTAAGGGAAAATTGCCTGTGCTCACGAGAGGGAAATTTACTGAATGTTACTAAGTACAGAGAAGGTCTGTTGGATCAGAAAATCTCCAAACTGAAAATGGAAGCCTGTGAGAGCATTCACAGGGAAATTGTGCTCATTAATTCCACTATTCTTCCCTACCCAGGCAACCATTTTCAGTCACCATCAGACAAGATGCTGGACTGGTAGGTCTTTGGAATGAAATGATGGTTCCTATGTTGTCAATTGGGATTTCTTCACTTGCTGTTTTCTTAAGCTGTTGCTCACTGCTATTATACACTGTCTCAAGAACTGTTTTCTCCACAGAGGCTTCTGCATTGAACTGTTGGATGTGAGATAACCATTGGCTGTATAATGACAACAGCACTTTATCAAACTGTTGTACAGCCCTTTACACAAGCTCCAACTATGAAATAATGAAAGGCAGTACAAGCAGAGCCTGCTCCTGAACTCTACTTCCAACAGTCTGCACAATACAAGATTACTCATGTGCTTTTCCAAGCCTGCAGAAAATGCAGCTACCTAATAATGAGCAATTCAGTTGCACAATTTCTACCATAACATGCTGTTCTACACAGTACTTTAGTTCATTATGCAATTTTCATTACTATCCTGTAATTCTGTCTGAGAAGCACTGAAGCTCAGTCTAGTTATCGCTGGCAAAATACACTGTTCCATTCATTTCCCAACAACAATTGTTTATTTCTTCTTCCTAATAACATCAGCTGCTTTCAGCTCTGTTGAGTAATGTAAATTAGTTATTCTACACTAGAAAGTCAGTGAGCAAATTTGCCTTGCTCACAATAGCCTCTCAAGCAAGAATCAGTTGCCAGAGATCATAAGATGAGCAGCTAATTGTGGCTTTCTAAAATGCCTTTCATATTCTCCACTACAGAAGCAGTATTTCTGCTTTATTGAGCTGACAAACACTAGCAGAACTGTCCCTGTGGAGGTGGGCTGAGCTTCAATGCAATGATCTGAACTTTCTCAAAAGCTCAGGTGTTTTGCAATCTTGGATTTCAGGTTTTTTCCCTTTCGGACACTGAAGTCAGCTTCAAAACTTCAAACTTGATATGAAATATTTATCACATTTCAAGCAGAATATTTTATTTCTGAAACATTTTGAGATACTAGAATGTTAAGTGACATATTTTCTAAGGATGAAAACAAATCTTTCTGGTGGTGGAGGTCAGTGTATTTTAAACAGTTATAGAAATCACAGAGAATAGATGCACCCATCCATGCTACAGGGTCTCTCTTGTTTGAAGGACTATTCCTTTAAAGGCTTTGCCTACAGCACCTGCATAAAGCAGAGGTAAAGCCCAGCCATGATGATAAAAGTGGCCACTGAATCGTGCTGAGGATTAGAGAGGCCGCAAAGATGGACAAGATCAAGAAACTTTGGCTACCTCTGTATTTACTGGATAAAACCCATGGTGGCATAATACAGAACTTTAAACAAGCTTAGAAATAACCTCAGAAAACACATGAAATGTGATTCTCAAGCACAAGATGTGGCTCAAGATGGATCACTGAGAAATTACTCTTTGATGACCACATTATTGTCAATTATAATAACATTACAAGAGAGAAAACACTTCAGAATTCCACCACAAGAATATTAAATTTTCTAAGAGAAATTACAGGAAAAAATGGTTAATTTCAGTTAAAAGAAAATTTAAAACAGCAGCTACAAGAGTAGGGTTGTTGCATGCTGCAGGGAGGCAATTCAAAACATTACAAATATTCTCAGTTCACAGCCATGTGAGAGAAGAAGACTCCAAAGTAGTGATAAGAACCACAGTGTAGATAAACATCTGAGTAAGGACTGCTATTAGAAGTTAAAAAAAAAAAAATGTGGATGATATGGCTGGATGGAGAACACAGGAAAAGGAGTTAGTTCTGTCAAGTTAAAGGTAAAAACACATTTAAAAAAACCCCTTTAATTGTTGGCATAAAGTACAACTTGCTCTAGGTATAAAGGCTACTAATAAAAATCTTTTTAAAAAGTACTGGAAGCCAGGAGCCTGCCAGAAAGTTTCTGAACCCAAAAGATCATAAAGATATAAACACTTAAGCAGATAAGCCCGTTTCAGAAACACTACTGAATTCTTTCCATTTGTGTGCAGCACAGGGAGGTCAGGCAGGTTCACCCTCTAAGCCAATCTGCCCAAGGAACCAGTCTGAGGAGCTGCCTCAAACCAAAGTTAGGGAGGCAGCTTTTCCCCAGCTCTGTAACATGAACTGCACAAGTTGCCAACACCAGGGAGCCTCCACCCAGGAGTTCTAAGGGACTCTAATACAAAATTTTGCCAGGCTATTACAGTGCACAACTTGTCATGTAAATCTTCCTCACCTGCTGAGGGGTGTGGTGGGCAAACACCTCCCACTCCTTGCAAAAGGCATCAAGGATGTTCTTGCAAACAACAGACCAAAGAATTTAACTTCTGCTTATGTAAGCCAGTAAGACAATTACTGTATGTCAGAATCAATGGATGCTTGGATACATATGAATTAATGAGGAAGAGTCAATGAGCCTTTCAAGCACAGTGATCCCTAGTAAAGCTATCAGAATGCTTTGAGTATTCATTGGTGTGTTAAAAAAGTTACTCAGTGTACTAGGATTTTCCCCCAAAGATACTGACACAGGTTTCTGAATGGCCTTGACAGTCACTCTCCTTCTGTGGGCTCTCTGATTTTGCTCTGGGATAAAGCAGTGTCCTTCAAGAATTAGTAAGTTCAAATGACAGAAACAAAGGTTTAATTTTCAAATTGAAAGATATTTGAAGAGGGGTACTCCTAAAACCTATACTTAGACCTGTGCTATTCAACATCTCTTAATCTGAAAAGGCCAAACAAGGACAGAAACAGAACAAGAGAGTTTTCCAGTCATAAAAACAGGGAAAAAAACCCTAAATAAAATCCCCATTCTGGACAGTTAAAACCTAGGCCTAAGTATGAAGGATCAGAAGCTTCCCAGTATTTGATGGTTAGATTACTAAATGAAAATAGAATTTATTGTCAATAAAAAGAGAGAAATGCACATGGGGAAAAACAGCCTTAACTGTTCCTGTGCAGTGATCATCTGGTTTTGCCGTTAGTATTCACATTTATTATCCAAATTTTGCTGCAGATAACAACTAAAATAGCTGATGAATTGTCAGAAAGTAGCTAAAAATACCCAATCAAGTGATAGGAATTGTTTTGACAGAAAGAGGTAAGAAACTATATTCTAGTCAAAACCCATTGTTCATGTTACACAATATGTTTAATTCAGTATTTCCTTTTTATTGCTCTCTATCTCAAAAAGACAACAGAAGAATTAGAAAAGGAATTGGAGAGCATTTTAAGGAAAGGATCACCTAATATATGACTGAGGAGGTCGTTTTATTTCAATGTTGTTTTGATTTTTAAAAAAACTTTTTGATTTTATTGTTTTGGTGGGGTATTTTTACTTCCACAGATATTCCTTCCTTCCTTCCAGTCATCAGAGGACATCAGGCAAGGGAGCGTGGTTCTGGCAGTTCTCAATCCATCTTTTCAGTTTTCTGGATGATGCACAGAGGTATGGCTAGGTCCAAAATTCCTGTGTTTGCCCAAATGCTCTTCCAGGTGGAGGTGGGAGATGTCAAGAAAGGAATCCCTCCTTTTTCCTTCTGTTAATGCATTTTTGTTATCTATCAGATTGTTAAGGGTGTTAAGGGTGACTGAATATGAGTTTCAGTACACAGCCTCTCTCTGGCTCAATGAGCTTTCAAACAAATAAATATGTCTCATCTACTAAGAGATTAAGAAACTCCAGTGGCACAACATTCATGTAGGTGCTTACTGCTCTTTCACATAATCCATGAGTTTGATTATTTAAAAAAAATAATAGATAAATTTGTACCAGCTATTTATGGCTAGGGCAGACAGTCAGAACCTGCAGCCTTGTGAAAACATCTCTTAACATCTCTCTGTGGTGGCTGTACTGTTGACTTCACCAGGACTCAGGGATTTTATTTTTCATGTGAGGCAGGTAAGGGAATAGTCATCTCTGTGCAGATAAAAAAAGATATTCTGAGAGGTTCTCAGCAATATCGAAAGCAGTGCATTTCACCAGAGGTCTCTGCCTTTTATGCACAAATTGCACCTCACAGAGCACAGTGCCAAAAGCATTTAACACCATCTCCACAGTAGCATTTACCATCATCTCCAAACAAACCAACTCCTGGAGTATTTTGGTGTAAATAAACAAAGTAGTGCATAATAACAGGCAAAGCAAGAACAAAAAATCAAAATTAAACAAAAACAGAAACAGAATGCCCCCAGAAAATCTTAGAATGTACAAGAGCACAGCCCACAAAAGCTCTAGTTTCCTGAAAGAGCTCAGTATTTCTAATTTATAAGCATCTTTGGACAAGGAACAAACAAGAAAATACTAAGTAGGGGAAAGGGAACGCAGTCTTAATTTTGGAAAAACATAGCAGTACAGCAGAGAGCTTGCACTTTCCTCAAATAACTTGGCAGCAGGCTTTCTAGTTGTCCACAGGCAACTGCCCTGAGCCACATGACAGCCCAGCCTCACCAAATCCCACTTAGAGGAGCACCAATCCATGCAAGAAGGAGGGAGAAGCTGTGCATTTTCCCCTCAAGGCACACTTCATATGCAAACAATGTCTCAGGGTACAGGAGAAGTTTCATCCCTTTCTAAAAATCACCTTGCTAAGGAAAACAACCTTCAATTTAGATATCTTCTTAAATAAGCATAATTTTTTATAAAACCTTGTCAAATAATTGGTGAGGAAATCTCTCCTAGTGATGTTATATAAGCAAAAACTATACAAAATAGAAACTTCTAGAGTTTGTTTCCAAAGGAAAACAGAGATATTTGTAATTTTAGTTAGAGCACAGCAAGCAGAGCCTTTCACTGCTAAGTCAGTTAATTTCTGTACTGGTGATGCACTCAGGCTCTCTCCGTGGGAAGATCAACTGCGCCTGAAAGCTGCAAACCGAAGGCACAGTCACAAACTGAGCTGGTCCACACAGACAAAGGGATATTCCTTTTCCAAAGAATATTACCTAACAGGAATATGAGGTATTTGCCCAGGGGAACGTCATAAAGGACAGCAGTATAAAGATTTCCTCAACCCAACTCCAATGAACGTACCAAAGGGTTCCTGGGAGAGCTGCCACCAGCCTGGAAAGGTGACACAACCACCCCACTCATTAAAACTGCTCGTTGCCTTAGCTGTGTTCCCATCAATATCATGCTGAGCATTCCAAATCTATAGAAAATTAAAACCATGTATTGGATTCTGTTTCCAAAGATAGCAGATCCAATTACTCATCTGTTTTTCACTTCCACAGCTGTTCACTAAATGTCTAACCAGAGCACAGATGAATGTTAAGCTACCAACTTAAACATTTTCCAAATGGTATCCAATTATTCAGCTTGGATTTTTCAGTCTGAAGCTGGAATATTTGAATATTTCTAGGTCTTTTTAGGAATAACACACAGGAATAAAACTTAATTTCCTCAAAAGTTGGGACAAAAAGCAGTCTAATAGTCACCTACCTCAATGAATCCACATAGTTAATTGTCACTAATGTGTATGAAAACAGGAAAAGTAATGGACTCTCAGAAGTCCCCTTCGTGTTGCATGCTGCTATCAAAAATATAAAAACACCATTACCATATGGTGACAAAATCCTTGTGTTCACTCATGTTTAAGTCTTTTCAAACATTTTTTTTTCTGAAATTTTCCATTTTTAGGTATCAAGTTGGATTTTTTTTCTGAAAAGTCTGAGAAAACTTCTTTCAGCTGTTCCAGAAATTTGGGTGCTAAAGTCCTTTTTATAAAAAAACCCCAAATCAACTATCAAACAAACAAAAAAAATTCCCATCAAAACAAAACAAACCTACCCTCAACCATGCAAAAAAATCCCCCTTTTAAATGATAGTGGATAAAACAGCAGCAGCACCAACAACTGAAATATCTCACACGCCCTTCAGTTATTAGCTTAATTTTATTATTGAGACAGATGGTAAACTTCTGGCAAGTTTGTTGTGCTGAGCCTCACATCCAGCATGTATGTCTCAGAGAATCTGCAGCTTGGGGATTCATAAATGGAAAATTCATCTGGCAGCATAAAACAGGCTGCAGGAGCAAGCTGGGAAGGAAACAGGTTGGCTGTGCAGCCACTGGACCAACAGAAACCCCACCAAGCATAGTTCATTCACTGTATTAAGAAACCAAGAGGCAAGATGAGCTGTCTTCTTCATCCTGATGTGTGAGGAGGCCTGGGAGAGGACACTGAAAATGGCTTTTATTGGCTTGGCTACATCTGCAGGAGCCAGACTTTCACAGGCCAGAAAGCTGGAGGAGGACAGATGCTCCCTAGGAATATACCAGGGAGATTCCCCAGCAGCACTACACGTACAGGGTCAGGTCAAAGATCCCTCTAATCTGCTGCTTTCCCCCCTCCACAGCAGCTGGGGAAAGAAAGTAGCACAAGTATACAATAATATTTCCCTAGTGTATCCTCCCAGCTCTGAACTTCCTCAGCCATAGACTGCAACTACTGTTCAGGAGCATTTTGTGGAATTTTTTCTTCCATTGATTTGTGTAATAATGGTTTGGAACATTTGGCCTTCAAAACATCCTGTGGCAAGGCATGCCATCATTTAATTATGTTTCTATGGAAAGAAAAGTAAGGGGGGTTTTGTTTGTCTTAAACTTGTCAGCTGCTTATTTCATTATGTACTTATAGACCCTGTGTCATGAGAAATATTGAATATGACTTCTCTAGTCACCTTTTCCATATCTCTGAGCCTATGAACTGCCATGGTCTGCCTTTCCCACCCTCTACCTCACATCAGATCTTCCAAGTTTAAGGAAATGTCACCACTTCCTACATCTCCACAGAAACTTCTAAACACTTTAGAAGTCCAAAACCACACAGACTAAGTGAGACAAGAACAAACTATGAAGATGCTTTGTCTTTTATTTTCCTCGTATCTTTCCTAATTTTATTTTTCTGCCTTTTTATTATTGGCAACCACTGCAGAAAACCAGTACTTTACTCCCAACTCAATCTCTGTAAAGAATTTTGAGTGTGTGTTTTGGATATTTTTTTGCTTGTTTTGGGTTTTATGTTTTTGTTTGGTTGGGATTTTTAAGAAGTTCTATTACTCTAACATAAGCCATATCAAGAATTAGCTCCTTAATTATTGAGACCTTACTAAAACATCATAGATGTGAAGCATGGCTTCTTTGTGTGAATGTCTCCTCTTCAGCATATCTATTTGACTACTAATTCTATTGTTTGTTATAATTGCTTCATAGTTTTCTCCTGTAGGAAGTCATCCTTACCCAACTTAATCTTCCTCAATTCCCTTAAGAATCAGCATCAATTTACCATCTGTTATTCCTTTGGTACCAAAGGTAATTTAGCTCATATATTATGCACCACAGTTAGCAGCTCAGTAATTTCTATCTGATTACCTTCAAAACACCCAGGCTACATCATTCAGCCTTGACAGTTTCTTACTACTCATTTTTATGCATTTATTCCAAAGACTTCTTCTGACATCCCAATACCTCTCTAAGAAACAGATCAAGTCAGTTAGAGCAAGTCACACCAGAACACACTCCTGTGAGAGTGGAGATTGCCTCACAGAAAAGGATCCTCAGAAAAGGCTGGGTGCCAAGGTGATGTGCTATGCAATTAGGATACAACATTTACCTTAGAAGTGTAAATGCCAAATTTGGAAAGAGTCAGAGATCCTTCCCTTCTCCCACACCTACATTAATGCTGACACCATTTATAACTCACCACAGGAAATTTCCAAGCCGGCTGGCAAAATTTTTTGTTAGTTCTGTGTGCTATAAAAGTCTGAAGACTAAACATTACATTTAGCTGCAAGCAATACCTCCTAGGATCACGTTACTCGAGGCTAGGGAGAGTACAGAACGTCAAGACTGAATGAATACCTTACAAAGGTAAGCAAACAACAAAGTGCTTTGTCCTTGGGGCCCTTTTTGTTTTGTAAAAGGTTGCTAGCAAAGCCAAAGACCACATGTTTTCAGGTTTAGGCTTATGGATCTAAGTCTTATAATATGAAAGCAAAGTTTCTTGAGATTATTTAATGAAGGTTATTTGAGAAAAGAGAAAAAAAAAAAGCTGTTCCCACAGGCACCCTTCTTTCCCTTCGCCTCATTTTTTCCACCTCCTCCTGCTTCACATTTAAGTTCCTTCTGCTCACAATCACATCTCAAGATTGTTTCTTAAGCTTAGTCAGATGTTTTGGTTAGAAAGAACCAGCCCAAATACAGCAACAATTGTGTTTATTGCAGTCTTAATTAATGAAGTGTTCCTGTTGCAGCTCCTGTTTTCCCAAAAGATCCTCCAGTTTCACACTCCAGGTTGGTGGTGTTGTTGCCATTTAGCTGATGGTTTAGACACTTAGTAAAACTGATGCTTTAGTGAGTTACTCTGGCAGATATCACACCTCTGCTGGACAGGCATGACCTTTAGCTCTTGGTACAAGACCACGACAAAAACAACGAGGACAGCCTGGCTAACAGATCATAGTTAATTATCTAGAAGCCAAAAAGATAAGTGGGATTCATCCCTTAACCTACAAACTTGTTCTCCTAACATCATATGATCCCTTCACAAAGCAAAGCCCCTTTCAAGTACTGTCCCTCTGCCTGATCCCATGACCTGGTGTTTTAGAGGAAGGCGACAGGAAGGGCAGGAAAGGATGAGTTGACAGCACTTATCCCTTCTTAATAGATCACCTTAAGGATCACAAGCAGAACCATACAGGAAAAGCACAACATAAATCCCCACACAAACCCCCAAACTATCCCCACATGTAGAAAACCACATAATTTCACTAAATCTAGAAGTCTGAACCCTTTTGAGACCAACTTTTCATTTGGGTGAAATGACATTTGTTTTCTCACAGGGGAGACTGGAAAAAGGGAGGATTTCAAATCCTCTGACTTATTTTGTCAGGTTGAATTTGATCTTACCCACATCATCAATTCAGACAGTGAACACCAAGAGCTCCAAGGGAAAGGAAACCAGACAGTTCATGAGAAGAAATAACATCTTTTGAACATGAATATCACTGAATATCCCATCCTATCAGGCATGTACATGTGCTAGAAGTGTTTACCATTCTCAGCCTGATGCAGTTTCTATCTACATCATTTCTGCTTAAGAAGCACCATCCCTCCCTTACTTCATACACTCCCACTGTCTTTCCCAGTAGGTTTCTAAAACCTAGAGCCCCAAATAAATTGTTTCATATGAGGTTTCACAAAACTCAGAGCTAAAGCTACAGCACTCAACACTAGCCAACATCCTACCTGCAAGCCAAATCCCTCTCCTCCATCAGCAGGGCTGTAAAGGACAGCAGTGGGGAGTACAGAGTGCACCAACCCAACCAGACTTGTTCCTTCTCATGCCCCAGGCCTGGTGAACAGGAGGCTCAAATTTGACTCTGAGCATCACAACAATGAAGAGCTGCCATCCCACAGCTCTGGAGGGACCAGCTAGCACTTAATGGGTGATCAAGTCATTGTTTCAGCAATGTGCATGCCCATAACACATACAGTGCACATCCCTATCCCTCCCTTGGGAAATCAGTGGTCAGGTCAGGAACTGCAAGCGAGGGAAAACTTAAAATACCTTTCCATTCTTACCTGTAGAAAAAAAAATCCACCAAAATCCAAAAAACCACATCAGCCAGTTCTTTTCATTAACACTAATACTCAGACCTTCAAACACATTAGTGCTTTCAA
Source organism: Lanius collurio (assembly GCA_020086605.1). Taxonomy (NCBI): domain Eukaryota; kingdom Metazoa; phylum Chordata; class Aves; order Passeriformes; family Laniidae; genus Lanius; species Lanius collurio. The sequence goes on along the minus strand of JACBWW010000206.1, from coordinate 56,237 downwards.
TTCCCATTGAATTCTTTATAGATAAGGCATTTAAATACCTACAATCAAATCTTGATTGAATTAGGTGATCTATATGCTTTCTTTAGATATTTAACTGAGTCTCTGAGTCATTACTCAACAGAATAAGGACAGGAAAACATATTTTCAGAGATAATTCAATGGTACGTGGCAGCAGGAACTATCAATCCTAAAAGCCTCATCCATGCCAATGAAATAAGGTAGCACTGCCTATGCACACATTTAACACACTGCTCAAAACCACTCTGAAAGACAAAGATGAGAGTTTTGAGTTATTTTTACTCAGACTTTCTGCTCAGCTAAGAAAGTCAGATAGATATGAACTACAAGAATCTTTAAATTCTATCCATAAAATGCAGCAAGTGCAGCTTTGTCTCAGGACAAACAAATCACACCACACAGTCTGGAAGGATGTAGAGTCTATACATGCATAGTCTACTCTGCAACTGCATGATTAGGCCTGTGGATCATTATTAAGAATAAAATGAACTGGAGGGTTTTGCACAGTCAGAGAAGAAATGGTAGAAACTTTAAGTAGGTTTAACAGACTGGAATTCAAATTTAGAGTGCTTTGGGATTAAGCTGGAGTTTTAAGATTAGAAATCCATTTATAAGGTCTGATAGGACTGAAGAAAATGCATGTTTGTGTGCTCCCTAGCACTGGAGAAAGCAAAGCACCAGGCAACAAGAAGAGAGTCGCTCTCTCAGCATTATCTTACACTTAACAGGTCTGGTCTCTCACTACCACTTATTTATAGAGAGCACTTGAGACATCTTAAGAGCGTATGGGGTACCCACAGTCACATCCCTGACAAGTCAGAAAGGTCCTTTCACTGCGTGTGCAGCAAGCCCGACGTGCTCCAAGGAGCCCTGGGTGTCTGAAGCATCTGCTTTGCTCCTCAGGCACAGTGACCCCACCCCACAAGAACAGACTTGGGCTTTCCCAGAGCACATAACCATTGGAGCCACTCTCATCAGCCCCATCAAATGGAATTCTTCAGGACTGCTGCATACAAGCCCAGCAACTTCACACACACTGGCTTTGGGGCAAGTTCAGAAGTGTTAAACCAGGACACCAGGGATCTACAGCATAAGCCTTAGGTTACTATTAGCAAATACATCACCTTGAGGAGCCCTTCCCCAATTCTGCCTTGTGCTTACACAATGCACAGTCAGTGCATTGTGCTTGTTTGGCACCATTTATACCCACAGATCAACAAACTATTAGAGTTATCCAGAGTTTGGAGAGGTGATGGACACCTAAATGCAGACCCACTGCTCAACTGAGAGCCTTCACAGAAGCTAACACAGAGCCTGCCTCAGCACACCATGGTTTGTGGTGATGCCAGAACCCACCAAGCACTTGCCAAACAGACCCAGACACATGAAAGTTGTGCCCAAGGGCAGATTTTAGCAGCACTCATTGTGGTAGTATGAGAAAGTCAAAACATTCTAAAAGTAACCTGAACAGCAATTTCAGAGCCTTGTTGGAGCCAAAATTCTTTAAATTTTGTCCTTAAAAAGACTTGAAGGTTTTGATTGCAGTGGTATAACCTTCCTTTATAGCAAAGATATAGGTTCCCAAGCCCAAGGTACCCAAGGTCTCTATCTAAAACCCCCTTATACACAGGCCTACAAGTGGGCTAAATTCCAGCAGTATCACAGACTATCCACTTTCACTACAAATGTGACTATATTCTTTTCTCTCCATGACCTGTGTTTGGCTGCACCTGCCTTTCTGTACACCTGTGAAAGGCCAAACTATTTGGAAATCATGGTTTACTCACCTAATTATTCATTTGCAAAGCCAGTAACAGCTTGCAAGCCTCTGGCAGATACAAGCAGTGTTTGCATAAGCTACTTTCATTTCGTAGAGATACAATTTTATTGCCTCACATCTGCTGAACCTGCAGCCTCTCTGAGAGTGGCTCAAACTGTTATCATTCTGTGTTTCCATGCATATCAGCTCAAGAATTTCAGCTACCAAGTTCTGCTCAGTTTAGCTGTACAACAGGAAGAATAAGTGTCTTCTTCAACTATTGCAGAGTAAAAGGATGCAAACTGCATTAGCAGAGAACAATGCCTTTAAAGTCTGATTGTCACACTATGATTATCCAAGAAATTTTAGCAGCTTACAACATCAGTAATGCAATATCTTGTTACAATTCTGTAAATATTTTAATAAGCTTCTTCTGTGTAAGTAGTTATTTTTCCCCTAGGTAAGGTATGTGTGTAAAGCTTAGGAAGACAATAACAGCTTAGATAGGCCCGATAGACCAGAAAAGCCATCTAGCACTGATGCCTTTTCCTGGGGTTAAAATCAAGAGTCGGACACGGTTAGAAGAGCAAAAAGGGATTTTTCCTTGGTGTTTATTTTAAGGATCCTCAGGTGCACATGTCCAGGTCAGGTGCACTGAAGTGCACCCGCAAATGCACCCCAATGCACCCACAAATTCCCACACCAAATGCACACCCCAGAAAGATCTGGTATCACATTATAGGTCTTTCTAATTAACATATCTATCAAAATTTCCCAATGAGAGGCTTGAGTGAGCCCCCTCCCCAAGGAACCTTCCCCTGGATGGTTCTATCTTAGTTTACAGAATGTGTTCTGGAGAGAACCTTGGGGTCTGGGGCACATTGACTTCTACTTACAAAGCTTCTAAAATATTTAGTCTCCTAGTCTAACAAACAAGTCCCAGAATGTAGGCAAAAACATCAGGAACAGAAGCTGCAAAAGGCATGAAAGGGGTATAAAATAAAAAGCAAAAAATCTTCATGGCATCAGCACAGAATCTCCAAGAATACCATAGAATGGATGCATACAGAAAGAAATAAAAGCAAGGGAGCACAGTATAGTGCTTGCATAGAATAGTCTCTCAGCATCCTGACAGCAAGAGAACACAGTTGTCAGTTTGATAATTTCAAACCTTAATAAAGCTCTGATTACAAGAATAAAAACAGGGAATGCGACTCTAAGAAAGTGGGATTATGTCCAAAAATGATGCGGTACCTGAAAATGAGAGAAAACTGTGAATATAAGTCAGGTGGAGCACCAAGACCTGCATAGGATGAGTCATTTCCAGACTGCAAAGTCCTGGTGGCAGATCCCACTCCAGGGAAAAAGAAAAATGCCAACCAGGGCTGTGCCACCATTACACAGAAAGGTACAGGGAGGGGACAGCAGCAGCAGACAAGTTACAGAATCATGTCTGGCACACCTTGATGCCAGCTTACACCTGCATGAAGCAGCAGCCACCCTACCTGCAGGGACTCGAGGGAATGGCACCGTGCTCACTCTCAGAGGTGAGGGCTGTACAGAGTATTCCTTTTACCTTTGCAGACTGCTCTGCTGCCATGGCAACATGAACAACAAATAAAAAGCAAGACAATATGAACTCTGAGCAGAGTTTGCCATTTTCATAACTTCTGGTTTTAAAAAATTCTTTGAGAATTTTTGGCAAATTTTCTCATTTCCTTGACTCTCTTATGTCAATAATTCTCTAGATTCTGAGATCTGAGCTTGCCTTTACATCATTTTTCATGGGCAGATCCCCAGGCAATAATTAGACCTTGGCAGGTTTTTTCCCAGGCAAGTTTTCCCATAGGTTTTATAAAAGCAGTGCCCAAAGCCCAATCCACTGGTGATAACCATTCTCTGCAATTTTTCCCTCAAGTTCCAGGTGGCAGCTGCTGCCGTGAGACAGACAGTCACACAAAAGCTTGGGAAGAAGGAAACAGGAAGGACCCATTAATGTGCTCCACAGCTTCCAAGGAACAGATACTTAAAAACATTCACTCTTTCCCTCTTCAGTTTGCCACATCTCAGGATTCTCTCACTGGGCTCCAGAAGATTTTTTGCCTCCAGCGCCTTACAAAGCCAGTATGAAATAGGACTCAAGAAACTCGGGCTCTGGGACAGAGTCAGCCTTCTCACAGGTGTTGATGTTCCACACCAGAACAGAGAAGCTTACTGAAATTGCCACCCTGTCAGCTCTTTGATGTAACCCTCCCTGCTGTCAGAGGTTTTGTTCTTGCACCACAGGACCACACACACTGAGGAGTGCACACACCTGCATGTACAAGAGGATGTATAATGGATACATCTGAAATCCAGCTGTAACACCTTCACTGACTCTTCCTCTTATAACATTTAATTGTGTTTTAAAGAGTTTTGAAATAATTATCCACAAACCTTCTGCCCAGGTTTAGTGATGATAGCAGGAACTATCAGTGAAAGGGAACTCCTGTCAATGAGTTTGCACACCTTTGTGGCTCTGCAGGGAAAAAAAAACACATGAAAAACAACCAACCAGCCAAATTACAATAAATCCCCCACATTAGGATTCATCTTCAGTTCCTGAAAGCCAGACCTAGCCTAGTGCAGTTGTGGCAGCAGGGTTATTGTGCTTGTGTTGTGGTATCTGCAAGTCTGCCTCCTGCTCCCTCTTTCCCTGCACTTCACCACTCAGCTGGAGAAAAACCTCTGAGATGTGAGAGCACCACCATGGGAGGTGTTAGCCAAACCAAGGACTGAAGCAGTGAGCCACACAGCTCAAAAGCAGGAGCTCTTACTGCAGAAACACCAGGGTCTCAGTGCAAAGCGTCCTGTGTGCACACACCCTCTGTGAACTGGGCACAGCTGGGGACACACACCACAGAACCCACCCACACACTGGGCCTGGGTCACTCAGCAAGTACGTGGGACCAAAGACTGAAGGCAGCATTCAAATGTGGTGACTCACATCTCAGCTTTCCAACCCTGGCTTTGCTGCAAAAAGATCTCATCGTCATGTAAAACACCAGAAACTTCCCAGGCAAACAGCAGAATTGAAGCTCCAGTGACCTCCTAGACTTGACCCACCTTTAACAAGCTACCAGGCTGACACCTTTCACCCCCCCGAGCAACTCACAAGGTGGAGGGCACATTTTTCCTGATGTGTCACAGGCAGCTACAGACAATCTTCCCTAAAACTGAGCAGGACCATGAATTGGGAAAGCTCTTACCCCACAGAGGTCAGTTATTACATGCTAAGGTACCACAACATATCTCACCATACTTACAAATTCCTCCACCAGAAGAGCCTGACTGCTTTCTTACTGCAAAAATATTCTAGGTCACATAAAATAAAATTATTTTTAAAATCACAAACGTGAGCAAGAGGAAAGAGCCAAAACCATACCTTCCAGTCACAGAAGCAGTCCTTAAATTAAGACCTTGCTCCTTTCCATCTTCTGAGAGCAAACAAGTGAGCTGTAGAAGACCTCAAAGCCCTGAGGACACTAATAAGCTTTATTACCCTGATTGGCTTCACCCACACCTGCCTCCATGGCCCAGGAGCAACTTTGCAGCCTAGGTTGGCACAGCAGTCCCAGAGCACATTGCAAGGACAAGTCCCTCAGGTGTTCTGGGCTGCCCCAGGACCTGAACCCAGCACCCACAGCCTGCCCCAGATCTGTGAAGGGACTGGTGGTCCCAGCCAGGGCTGCACTGGGGAGTCCTAGGGTCTTGGAAGGAGAAAAGCAGCTGTGGCTCCTAGGGGAAAAAAGTAAAGGATGTCACCTGTTGGTATTGTGTCTGAGCCATGTGCTTTAGTTAAACTCTTCTACTGAGGTCAGTCTCATTAAAATTCCCCTTTGACAATCTTGTTATTCCAGGCTTCTCTCGAATTAAAAAAAGAATAAATAAATTTTGTGCAGTCTTTGTGATGGAGCTATAAATGACTTGTCCAACAGGGTTTGTACTTTTATTAAGACGGGAATATTGGCCTCAGAGTGCTAGCAGAGAAATATGTTTAGTGAACTTTGATACTTCTGCAGTGCCATAGGATTGGAAACTGTCCATGGTCTGCCAGCTCATAAGGCAAATCCTGTGTGCTTGCTCACTGAATTGATGAGAGTTATATCCTGTGCAAGCTGCTGCACTGCTGCTTTTCTCTTGTCGATATTTGTTTACAGATAAATCCTGGAACTGCTGATTATGCTGGCTCCTGCACTCTCTGTCAACCAGCAACCAAGGAACGCTGTGCATTCATTTACAGATGCAAAGCCAGAATATTGCACATTTCCCTTCAAATGTCAGCACATCCTACACAGGAATTACAGCTCAGTGGCTGGGCACTAACCTGCAGCAAATCTGAGGAAGCAAATACCAAATACCAATTACTGCACAAAATTCAAGCACACGGAGAATGATTTGGCACCTGCTACTTCCATTAACAGTAAAACTGAGTGATACTTTCCTCAAACACAATCATATGCAAAATACTCAAACTGATGTGTTCTGGACCATCTCAGTGAACTGTTTGTGTCAGGTACAGAGCTGTTAAATGACCCACCATACAGTGACTTTTTTGCTTCACCTCCACCCTCTGGGCCATTCTTCTCTCCCTAGTATGATATTGTGCAGCCAGACCCTGTAGGAATGCAACAGTCCTCTTAAAATATGCTTGTGGAGCTTCTATTCTTTGTCTGAAACACCTGCCATGGGGTGAATTCTCAGCTGTTTGCTGTACAGATCAGATTGGACAGGGGAGAAAGGTACCAACACTTTGAGATTTTACTGCAGCACTACAAGATGGCCCACTAGCTAACTAGAAAAAGCTGTAGAGATGCAGCTGAAATTAGAGCTTTTGAAAGGTTATGCCCAGTATTTTCATCCTTCCTGACCCTGAAATGAATCTTATTTTTCCCAATGAAAACAGATGTATAAGGAAATGAGCAAAACTGCAGAGAATGTTGTAAATTGTCCTGAACTGATCCAAAAGCCTGTACTTAACAGTTGTTGTTTCATAGGATTTTCCCCCTGACATTCTGCCCACTGCACCTTCCCAGTACTAGCAGCTACTTAGAAAAAGACAGAACACATTCTCATCAAAATCTAAAGTCTGTTTCCAGTTAAGGGTGCTGTAAAACAACATGTCATTTATAAAATCCGATGGAAAAACCCAAAGAAAAATTTAAAGACAGGCTGGTTTCTTCTCAGAAAAATAAATGTCAGCCTAACTCCACCTTTTCTGCTGTGCTCAGGACAGGCTGGGGAGAAAAGAGGTCAGATAGTTCTTTCTGTCTCATAAGCTGAATATTCCTCTTATGCTTGCACTAGAAAATCTCTTGTAGAAAACAGCACCTTTAACAAGCACACTGAAGCAGTTAGTGAGATCCAATTATTGCTTTCAGGTTGTTTTTAAATATTAACATGGTTACCAAAAGACTAACCTATATCCATTGCCTATCTGACTCATGACACCCAAACCACATGCCAGATTGCTTTGTCTCAGTTCTGAGTTTACCTCATCACCTCTCCCAGCCTGCAAGCTCTGTGAGCTGAGTTGCTTTTTTGTATCCCCTCCTTTAGCAGCTGGCAAACAAGCCCTGCTTTGACAGATTCATGTGAGTAACAGCTTTTAGTCAAAAAGGTGATTTAAAAATTTAAGTAAGTTGATGTTTCCTCATCAAAAACTAAATCAATGTGGCTTTGACTTAAAACACATTTGTTTCAACAAAGCATTTACTTCTGAAACAGAGAAAGAAATGATCGGATATTTAATTCCCTGATTAAATCCAAGAAGTGGCAGATCCAGACTGATTTCTGCCAATGCCCTGAGAGGATCCAAATCTCTTATGGCAGCACTATGGCTGCCAGGCTACAGGATAACCAAGTCTCACAGTGTCTGGATGTTCTCGTACAATTTTATATAAATTATACTCAGAGAGGATTGTATAGCAGAAATCCGATATATTCTTGCCTTTGTGTATTCACTAACCACCATACTAGGGAGCATTTGTAATTTCTTTCTGGCTCAGGAAATATATGTTTTATACTGTAGGGACACAGATCCAGTGGGACATACTGTGGATGTACTGCCCTTTCTTCCTAACATACTCAAAAGTGCTGGTAATTCGGTGGGAATGGATTATGCAGTTCCACCCAAGAGGGGCTGAAACTGTATGAGGGATTCCCAGTTTCTGGGCAAATGCATCAACCCCTGAGTTTAGTAAAAGGGAAAAATTAATTCACTCCCAGGAAAAAAAAAACAAACAAACAAACAAAAAAAAACCCCAAACCTCGAAATCCCAGGAGTAACTACTTAGAAAATTCGACATGAATTCATAAATAGTTTTGGGTTGACCTAAACACCATTTTCCCAAAAAATTTACCATTTACCAGATTTTTTTTCCCTTTTGACTTTGCAGACCAATTGGCTCATTTGAGGTCCCTCACTATAAGCATTAAATAACAAACAAGGTTTTCTTTGTATACAGCTCAGATATGGGATTCCTTAGCCTACATTTAGAAAGCCACAGTCTGGTTTTCAAGAGTGACCATCATCACAAAATTATCACTGTGAGGAATACAGCAGACAAAATGGCCACAATCATCCTCAAGAACAACATTCTCACAAGTTAAAGGTCACAAAATGCCTGACAGAATTGCCCTTTTCATAAGTCACTGGAAATATTGAAACTCCTGAGAAAAGCGGATGACACAGTATCAACCTCAGATAAAAAGCAAAATGCAAGGGCAGCTAATTAGAGGTTTCACAAATATCAACAAGGCAAATCTAGAGCAGATCTCAGCCTGTGGAGGGCAAAGGCTTCCTGATTACCCTGTGATTGAGACCACAGCTGTGGTCCCCTCCACCACCACAAAGGACTGACCATGTCTCTCTTCCCCTTCATGGGCATGGTCCAGTCCCAGGCATTTGTTGAATCTCTTCACACTCATTTTGAACCTTCCCAAGGGAGCTCTGCAAAGGATGAGGAGATGTCAGAGCAGTCTATATTAAAGATGCAGCAAAGATGAAACACTCATTGGGTAAGCTTGGCACGTTCTCACCAGGCTGCTCAGCACTGGGAAGTGGATGTTCTCAGCTAATGGAACCTGACAGGCTGAGCAGTCAGAGACATTACTCAAACTGGGATGTGTAATTAAACCATAAAGTGTATCTTGACGAGGCTGCTGGGGACTAATCATAGGCCTTGGGGGAAGAAAAACATAAAGCTATGAGCAGCAGCACCTGAGAGGTGTGATTAGGGAGGAAATCACAGGGTTTGTTATTCTTACAATAAGAAGTATTTTAGATACTTACTGTATTAGCCTGGTGCTGATGGACCAGGACAGGGCCATCCAGCATCCCATGGGGAGGCCTCTGCCCCTGCCCTTTGCCATCACCTTGAGCCACCACTGTTCCCAGGTCCCCCACGGCAAATGGCCTTAGCTGGAGATGTGGGGCTTCTATGGGACTCAAAGAGCACTGGCTTGGGGTGCACCTCACAGAAACCCCGATGAGATCCCTTATGGGGCTGCTGTGGGACTGAAAAAGCACTGGCTTGGGCTGCACCCCACAGAGACCTCTCAGAGATGCCCCATGGGGGCTGCGAGCCCTCTGCAGCGCCCTCAGCCCCCCAGTGAGCTGCACACCACGTGCTGCCCTTGCTTGGAGACAGGAATTCTCATTTTAAGTCTTTTATCACCTGAGAGTTTCTTCTGAGAGTCTATCAATGTAATTAAGGGGTTCTTTTCAATAACTTCCAGTTGTTCCACGCACATAAACAAAACAGCCTGAGGGCTGCACAGAAACACTGTGCAAAGGCAATTGTGTGTCATAGCTCATGTCTGCCCCATCTCTGCAGTGGTTTTTATCACCTCAATAGACTCAACCCCCACAGCAGGTGGAAGGGGAAGTTGGGGCACCCCAGGTCCCAGCTTGCCCCATGTGGGTCTGAGCTCTGTCTCAGGGCAGCCTGTTTCCTGTCCACCTAATCCAGGGCACTGTGGGGAGAAAAATGCAAAAACAAGCACCTATGAAAGGCAAGTTAAAAGCAGGCTGCAGGTTAACCCACCCTCAGGGATATCTGTGACTGAAGGTGAGGAATCTGGTGTGAATTGGACCAAAACCCCAACAGGTTCAGAATGAACAGACCCCAGTGACGTGCCTGAAAATATAGAGGGTCCTGGGCCACTGGAGCTCTTTTGGGGCTGTTTATAGGGGAACCCTGCTGGTGTGAGGAGCCAAGGGCGAACCTGTGCCTTTCCTGGGCTGAGAAGAAATTACAAAGCTAAAAAAACCAGGATTTATTTCACTACTTTAATTTTATTTTTGCTTCTGTTATGATATATAGAAAGTGACCCATAGTGCTGAGGAGGGCAGAGGACCCCATGGAAACTGAAGTACTGGGGGAAGATGCTGGATCAAAGCTAATGGAGCAAATGATGATGTGTGTGATGATGAGCTGCCCTAAAAAAATCTTCAGAGCTGCTTTCTTAAACCTTCACCAAAGAAATCCATTCCGTATTACAGCTGTGGTATTACAGCTCCAGCATTCCCTTTCAGCTCTGTCTGGTCTGTAACATGCAGGTCCTGTGCTAGCATGGGGAGAGAGGCAACTTTAGATAATTTTCAGTAATCAGGGGGATGGTCACAGTAACTATCCATGTTAGCTGTACTGTAACCTCACACTGCTTGGCATACTCATGAAGCCATTATTTCCACACACAGAATAGATCACCACTGATGAATCCTGTGAAAAGGATTAGGGGTAAAAAAGGCCGAGGGCCGTAGCTGATGTTAGATCAGGGTGCTGTTTTCACTGTGTCACAGCTCAGCTGGAAGCTTGCAGCCCAGTCTTTCTGTGGGGCTTGGCAGCACAGTCACTTTTATGGACCCATGCTTAAATGGAACAGTTTGGCCTTCAGATGCAGCAACAGCTTACGTGCAGGACTCCCTAAAAGCACAGGTCCCTGGAGAGGAGCATGAAGATGTCTGCAGGAATGAGCTGGCTGTGGCCCGAAGCAGTGGAGCACATTCATGTAATCCCTTATAGACCAAAGAGAGGAGTTAATCATTTTCCAGGCAGTGCTTCAAATTGGATCACAAGGGATATCTGTGAGGATTCCAAAAGAAATGTTCCTGATGGTCATTAATGTGTTCCCAGTGACGTACAAGATGCACACGGGCACCAACAAAGCAGAAGCTAGCCAGGAAAAAGCCCAGCTCATGTGAAAGGTGCACTTACAGTAAATTTCATTGCAAGGGACTCATTCATTTCCAGCACAAATAATGACTCCCACTGCTCTTCCACGTGTGCTCCCAGCAAGGGGTGAGGGAGCAGGATGCAGGGCATGTGTACAGCCCATCTTCCACCCTTGAAAACTCCAAGGGGCCACGCTCTGTTTCCATAACACTTTTTACATGCTTACTTTTATGGGTCTCTTGATGACAATCTAAATCCTGCCTGTTCTTCAATAAACCATTAATCTTCCAGATAGAGTTCAGGGAAGTTGCTGTGTAGCAATAAAATGCATGTTTCCAGAGCCCAGAGGGAACAAAAAGGAAAAAAAAAGTGAAAGGGAGAGACATTGTTTCTGAAAGACAAATTCCTGGCTTGCAGGGGTTGGGGGGCATGCAGGGTTATCTCCCCAAATCTTATGTGAAGCCTGTCCCTCTCCTCACCACAACCTGATGCCTCTTTGCGTGCAACATTTAGGAGAAGGTCCATCCTCCAACATCACTATCAGCATAAGAAAGGAGATGGTGACCCTTATACCTCCCATCCTCATGGCTCAGAAGCCTTTTGTGAGAGATGCCAGCTGGGAGAGTGCTTTGGTGAGCAGACACAGCTGGGGAGTCTCAGTGATCATCAGTGCCCCTGCCAGGCCTGCCTTGGAGGTCGGTGGGGACGGGGCTCCACCATTCCCCATCAGCCAGCAATTCAGCAGCTACCTCACATCACCCAGTTTACTGACTTGTTGCTGCTTTTGCAGAGTAAAGCATAAAATACCTCCATCTTCAAGTTACTTCCTTCAGTGTGCCCAGGGAGCCAGTCTCACAGAGCCAGTGGCATAAAAGCCATGAAGTCCCCACACTACAGTTGGTTAGTCCTGTCCTGGGTTTGCATTTGAACTGGTGACCCACAGTAGAAGTTACGAATTCTGTGCCCCACTTTATAACAGGATAAATGAACACAATCCCTTGTGCTTCCAGGCCCCTATAAAATTGATGGTAACCATATGTCAGTGTGCGTAGCTGGTAGGAAAGCACGTACTACGTTACTCAAAAGGGATGGTAGCAGTCAGCATTAAAAAGTGCCAAGGAATAGAAAAAAATCACGTTTAACCTGACTTAAGAGCCTTAAGCTATGTCTTTTATGCAGTAAAGGAAAAGACAGCGAGGATAGACCTGAAAAAATTATTTCCCTGGGCTACAGTCCCGTAGAAAAATGATAGAGAGTAGGGAAAAAATAGGCACATCAAGAACACACATACAGATATAAGTACAATTATTGGACTCTCCCAGTTCAAACTGACACAGCTCTCGACAGAAAAATGAGGGAAAATTCACTGTCTGTCTAGACATCTTAAATAAATAAGTACAAGGACTCAGAAAGTCTAGGGACTATTACTCTCAGCTTCTGGGGTTCTGATACTTCCCTGGCACACATGTATCTCACAAATACTCCTATACAGGACACTTTTAGTCCCAAAGCTCTGTCTATTCTATATGAATGTTTTGTACTCTTCTTTCCACATGAATATAATGTTCTTGTTGTTCTGATGATAGTACTTCAGAAGATAAACTAAAGGTCACAGAAGAGAAGTTGTGGAAAAAAAATCTTTTCATTGACAGAAGAAATCTCGTGATCTATTGAATGTTCTTCATGAGACTATAGATCACCTGAAGCAATAAAAGCCTTGAGCAGCCACCTCTAAGGCAGCATTTTTCCTGCCACTGCAGCACGATGAAGATCAGCCCTTTCAGCAGCCATTTGCACCTCTCTGCAGAAGTGAGCTGCATGATTCTTTTAATCAGGTTCTAAATTCTTGATGAATATAGGAGAAAAAAATTCTTTACAATGAGCATCCAAGATACACATCCTGGCCAAAGAGCAGCTAATTAGATATGGCTGAAGTTAATTATTTTTAACACTGACCAGATAGACTCTGAAAAACAGAATGTGACAGGGCTCTTGCTGCTGTTTCCTTCGGTGGAGGCACAACGAGCAGTTTCTCAGTAAACATGGGAAGGTGTTACCATCACATCACCCACTGGCCTCAGTGTCATTTCCTAGGTAACACTCACCCTTGTAACCAAAGTCAGCAGCATCCTTTTGTGTAAATTCCTGTGCAGCTGATGAAAATTAACACATATGCACTCAAGGCACATCCCCCGAATTTACACACTGCTCTTACGGTGATGAGTGAGGAAAGTCAGATCTGGAGAAATGTGCTTGGACTTTCAACAGTCCAGCACTGCCCCAAGTTTTTGCAAGTGTCAGGAGCATTCCCTGTTTCCAAGTGCAGTGGCAGCACAGTGCTTGCACGCTGGAAAGCAATTACTGGCTCTCAGTGGATGCTGCTACTGACAGGACTGGCAATTGCAATGGCTCATGGTGTAGCATCAGGTATTTGTAAGGAAAATGATGGGATGTGTTTTCCATTAAGGCCTTGAAAGAGGCACAACTGGGGCTCTCCTGTGTTGTTTTCAAGGCAGTCTGTCTGCTGCTGTGCCATTCCATACATATTGCTAATTAATAGTAGCAGCATCAGTTTTTCTCTTCCTCTCCCGTCTCTTATGGGAAACCTTGTTTGGTCAGTTTATCCTGTTCTGAGGAAAGAGAAGAAAGATGTACATCCTTAGAGGTACATGGTTTATATTTCCTCCCGAGGAGGAGGAAAGACTGAGCTTTTGTGTATTGGCCAGGGCAGAATTCAAAACTACTTGCATGTCCCACATCCTCCCACCTGCACTGTTTAGCTGATGATGTTTTCATTTCTGGGATGAGACACAGCTGTCCCAGGGAGGGCTAGGCCAGGGGCCAGCCCCACAGCAGGCAGCTCCAGGTCCACCAGCCATAGGTAAGCTGCAGGGTCTGGAGGCATCATGTGATAGTTCCATCTGAACAGCTGGAGGTCACACCACAGGAAACTTTAATTTTATGGTTCCTTCTCCAAGGACAAACAACTCTTCTGCCTTTTCACACTTTCCATCAGAGCTCAGCACTCTGAAATTCTCAGCATAGTTATCTTCACATCAGCCTTAGGCAGTGAAGGTGCTCTTCTTTACAGTTTATGAAAGGGAGACTTAGCCAAAACAAGTAATTTTCCAGAGTACTACAGTGAACCTGGAGCTGAAGGAGGAACTGAATTTAGTCTCCCATATCCCAGAACTACTGCCCTGTTCTCCAGCTCTCAGTGAAGTTAAAAGTCTTGTTAACATGGCTTCTATGGGCTTGAGGAGGGATGAGCTGAAATATTCCAAGTGCTAGAAATTGGCATTTGTTGCCAGTGGCTACTGTTGCATCTAATAGTATTAAGGAGGGCAAAAAATTTGTTGTTCCTAAGTAAGGGCTTTGTATTTATATCATATTTTTCATTTAAAATTCACAAGCATTTTTTTGTCTATCAGAAACATCTCATGTTTTCACAGACAGCAATATAAGTAGCATGATATGATAATCAAGAGAAGCTCAAGCCACTTGAACAGATTTACTGAGGGACAGAGCTGGAAACATCGTCTGTTATGCATCACCCAGTTGCCTTTATTATCCTTTTTTAGTCACTTATTTGTGTGGCAAGAGCCTCAGTCTAACCTGGCCTAATCTAAATTAGAACCTTGCCCAAACACAACCAAAGCAAACAAAATTAAACTTTGAGAAATTGGTATTCACTGATTTTTTTGATTACTTTTCACTTTCTACCCCAGTTGATCTGGTTACAGAAGTGTCAATGCACTAAGAAGGTGCAGCTATTTTTGGCTGTACACAGTAGGAACTGCAGAGGTGTATGAAAATGGAAAAAATACAAAAGTAAATCAACCAAATACACAGAGGCAAATATGATCAGTGCATGAAAACCAATAGCCTAAACAATTTTACTAACTTTTATGCCTCCTAGATCCAACTGTTAACTCAGGAAGAAATCTTCCCACTAGGATAACAAGTTCCAAAAAGATGATAACATAACCATGGTTGTGGAGGTTACAACATTGGTAAGTCAACAACCACACAAGATCATCTTTGCTCTTCTGTTTTGCTCCAACTTTGCCACAATTGCACCAGGCACCTCCAGCTATTCTGTGCAGCACTCAATTTGAGCATCTCTGAGAACGCTCATTTTTCACTTGGTGGGGACTCCTTCCATCTTTGAAATTTTTAGGTGAAAATTAAAGGCAGGTGGTTTAACCTCTTGGTTGAAATGGCTGTGATAAAAGTGTGGTCTTCATTGGGGCCTGTGTACCCCTTGTTCTCAAGCAGTACACCTATCCCTGTCCAGCCTCATGCTCCAAGGGCCTAGAAAGAGAAAAGACTGTTAGAATTTATCCATTTCCTTCCTTTCCAACTCTTTGAGAATTGATTTGATTATTTGGGTGAGCATGGGCACTTGTCTGATAAAGAGACAGATCCAGGGAACCCACTGTGGGAGGGCCAAGTTAAGGAGGGAAGTTTTGCAATGAGCTGTAGCACATGAGGCTTCTTGCATTACCACTGTCTGGTCCTGGGAGGGTGGATTCTCTCGTTAACCTTCCTTCTCTGGTTAACTCTCCCCTGTTCTAGAGCACAGCCATGATGGGAGAGCTTGGGAGATCCTGTGCCTGGGGAAGAGAAGAGTTCTGCATTCCCCCTTCAGTTATTCAGCAGGTTTGCTCTGTTGAATGAGTAACCTCACAGGTGTGTCTGAACATGATGCACTGGTAGGATTTAGGACAGGTTCTATCACAGATCCCAATGTGGCAACCTTGAGAGCTGGCATTTCGACTTACAGGAGGTCCTGGAACCAGCCCATGTACACAGGCCACATGTGGCCTTCTTTCCTCTTAAAGATGGTATGTGTTAACTACTGCAGCAAATGTATGAGGTATATCACTGCCAAGAAATTTGAGCCTAACTGCTGTGTTCTTTTAAAGAAGAATGCATTTGTAAAAATCACCTCCATTCAGTCAAATTACAGTCAATTATCATGGCCTTCAAGCCAAGGTCCATTAGCTCTGAATCTGACTTAACTCAGTTACTGAAGCACACTGGAAATGTCATTCATTTTGGAAAAAAAAAAATACCTTTTATTCCTTATTAGTCAAAAGGATTTTGAAACATGATTAATAGGAGCAACTTTTTTTTCTTCTGTCTCTACCTTTTGAAGATTAGCAACACTTCTTTTATTTTGAAGTTATAGCTACCTGGCAGTCTGGGGTCTTCAAGGCATCATTGCATTCACTTGCACTTGCATCTAACTTTTATAGCTAAAATACATTTTTGCTGCTTTTTTTTTTTTTTTTCCCTGTTGTCATCAAAATACTGATTTGGACAAAGACAAATTCCTTGGGACAAAGGCAAATACATGCAAAACCATCCACAAGCTTTCTCCAACCCCACAACCCAAGGATAGCTCCATCACAGTCTGCAAGAAGGTGGCCACTTTTTGTGTTTAGTAGTTCGTTTTGGTGTAAATAGGTCCCAAAGCTCTCAGTGTTTCCCTCTATAGCAGCTCAATTTAACACAAGAAACTGCTGGAACAAGCTACCTTTTTGATCCACTCAGCAGAGCTGTAATTTACATTTTGTTCTGTTTTTCCTGCTTATCACCAGCACTGTCAGAAGTTTGTTGATTCATTGTTGTGCAATGGAAGCCCTGAAGCCCCAAGGCAGCGGCGTGGGTAAATGAGGAAGGTGCAGCGCTGCAGACTGACCCTCTACTCCAGGACACTGCGGCTGTCCCGGGGGATTGCACTGCTGCAGCAAACACAGCCTGGCTGATGGGCAGCTTGAGGTCCACAGAAGCTTGTCACCAAGCCCCAGAGTTATTTAATAGGGAGCGAGTGAAGAGAGCAGAGCACAGGGGAGCCTGTTTTGTGGGAAAGAGAGCAGATATAACTTTATAGCAATCTGGTTTTTGAAACAACCTCAAATTACCCCATGCAAGCAGGTCTTAACCAGTTCTGGTGAATATGTACACACAACTCGACAGATTTAGGGAAGTGTAAAGTTGCCTGTGAACATTTATCCCCTATATAGGGAGGCAGCTTCTGAAAACCTCCTTTCTACATAATACTGGGAATGACAGAGCAGCAGTGAGACCCAGGGTCAAAGCTTGTGACAAAGCCAGCTGTGTGCCATGGCCAAGTAGTGGAAATCCAGTGGGATCAGAGATCTGTGTCAGATACTTTTCCATAACCTCAACTCCAGCCCACACAATTTGCTACAATGCAAATCTAACCCTGAAACTCAAAATGCAAATGTGTCCAGAGGCTGGATAAGCAATACAAGTTTCCATAGCAGTTTTGCCAGCCTCTCCAAATGCCTCTCCAGCACCCCCAAGCCTTTGCAGAAGGGAATCCCTGTGGCCCTGCTTTCACACACTCATGACCTGAGCATGCTGCCCAGCATCCCAACAGCCAACAGGGACCAAAGGTGGATTTGGAGCACCTGTCCAGCCCTGCAGTCAGCCCACAACATTGCAGTACTGTAAAGCTCAAGGAATCATTTCAAACAGAGGCTAAGAAAAGGAGCCTGTAGGAATTGTGCCCGGTCTCGTTACTGGAAATCTATTTGACGTAGTGAACAAACATGGAGATTTTTCCAGGAAATGTGTTTCTTTATTTAAATAAAATTAGTGCCAGTAGAAACGATAAACCTTAAATACATGAGACAATTATATACAACTCAATGTTAGGAATTATATACATCAGTTTTTTACAGATACAAATACATTTATACCAGAAGTAAAGGACGAAGGAGAAAGCAATGGAAAATGTGACAACTTGCGCATGTCAGTCTCATTTGGAAAGTTTCAGGATTCAAGTGATTCCAGGCAAAGTGCCAAACTTAATTTGGCTCCTTTCAAACTTAAAACAGCCCCTTTTAGAGTAAATCTACCAAAAAGCTTTATATGGTCTGATCCAAAGTTCAGTGAAGTCGATGGAAAAACTCCCACTGGCTTCAGTCTGCCCCGAATCAGGCCCTTTCTGAGCACAATGGAGCCTTTGTTCTGCTGTGGTTAGAGAGAGACAGCGATCCCTGATCCCTACATCACATTAACCCTCTGAGCCCTTCCCAGCTGCAGCAGCACAGCAGACTCTGGCTTCAGTTCATTTCTGCCGTTCAGCATCCATGTTTTTCAGGCTGTCTCTCAAGCTCTAATGCCAGTGGATAAATCACAGAGCTATTTTAGTGCAGGAAATACATGGAGACATTTTGCAAGTATTTTGCTGTGCAATGCTTTAGATTCAGGCTCTTTAGCCCTCATGCTTCAAAACTAATCAAAACACTGTAATAAGTTATTATAAAATATAAGGTATGATTGAAATATAAGTTTTCTTCTTTGTATTATTTTTTACTTCTTTTAAAAGTGCAATAATCTAGCAACAAATTTCATGAGCATTCTACAAATGTCACAGTACCATTAAATTGGGGGGAGGGGGAAGTCTGTGGTGGTTTTAAATACTAGTTACTAATAGCTTTATAGAAATGCATGTGTCACATGCAAGCTGATTAAAAAAAAAAAAAAAGATGTAACACAATGTTTACCTACACTGGCTTAAATAGAGCAGAAAATCTAGATTCTTTAATGATGTAAATGGGTACAATTTTCCTGACCTCGAATGGAGAATTTAACTCCAACAGAGAAGCACAAAATGTTGTGCCCATCCCTGACTAAGTTGCTAATTTCAGTGGGGCAAGGAACTCACCCTTGCTAGGTTAAACTCCATTCAGAATTCCACCTATTTTTCAAGAGAGCGTAACAGAGCAGCATCTATTTGATCCTTTCTATGTCTTACAGCCTGTAAGAAAGATCTTTTAACATCTCCTTTAACTTACAGATCCTTGCCTTTAGTGACCAAAGGTACATATTTTTAAAAAATAAAAAAGCAAAAAAGTAAACCACCTTTCCTGTTAGTAACTCAGTCACAGGATGGATTGCAGCAGAAGGTGGTGAACCTGACCCAGCCAGTACAGGTATAACTTAAGCAAAGATATAGATAAGTGTGATGGGTCTGAAGCCAGGCTTTACAAACTGCACAGGAACTCAGTACCTCTTTTCTTCTGCTTTTTCTTTCATTCTTTCTGTACCTAAAGTCAGCCTCCAGCCATGCTGCAATCTCCCCTCAAGTACCACATCAACAAGTTTTCAGCTTTCAAGACCACATTGAGCAAATGTGCTGTTGGCCGTGATTTGTCATGAGAAAAACACAGTAAGAGTATTTCTAGTCTATCACAGCTTTGTGTGAATGAGCATTACCCATCATCTTTAAGAACCAGGCACTTGCATGAGGGTAACTTCCTCAAACATTTCCCAGATATTTACAGAATTCTGAAATATGCAGAGACATGCCAGTAATAATTACCTCATTAGAAAATACATATATATTCACCATGTTCTTAGCTTTCATAGTAAGAAATAATAATGGAAAAATTAAAATTAAACAACCCAATTATGTGCAAGTTACACTTTGAAGTTGGGTACTGCTGCTTCCTTGTCCTGCCAGCTCTCAGGAACACCTTGGGCCCAAGAGCACAGATACCTGTTCAGAGTTCATTGGAGAGCAGAGAAGTAGAGCCACAAGTTCTCAGTGGGAGCTCCACTCACGCTTTGGCAGCTGATCAAGGGAGCCCTGCAAGTGCTAGGAATTCTTATGGATGTTTTCCACAGAGCCCTCGCTGCTCTCGTTGAGGGGCGTTTCTGACACTTCCCCTAGTTCAGTATCCAGCACTTCCTCCTGGATGGTGAAGTGCACGTCTGGGGAGGAGGACTCGGAGCTCACGCTGCTGCCTTCCATGGAGCAGATGGCACAGGACAGGGATGGCACCATGCTCTCCTGCAGCATGTTCAGCATCATGGGGATTTGCACGGATTTCAGCCCTGCTACGGTTGGTAGAGGTTTTACAGCTTCCCCCCATTCTCTCTCCTCGTCTTTATAGAGCAGAAGCAAATGGGATGACTTTTCTTTTCTTTTGGATTTCATGTAGCCAAGCATTATTCCTATCAGGAAGATCCCATAGAAAGACATGACGATCAGAATGTAAAAATACTCGTTGCTGTTGTTCTTCTCTGTGCTAGGTGATTCAGCATCAAGCATAGCTTGGGTCACATTTACATGGTCCATCTTCAGCATGGAAAGTGTTTTACCACAGCTAAAGCCTGGAGGAGAATGTAAATGGATATGTAAGATCAAACTTCAGAGCAAATATGTAAAAGAAACATTTGGAAAAAGGTTACCCCAAACCCTTCCTTACTCCTTGTAAGCCTGCAAATCCCACACCTGATTGAAGCCCTCAGTCTATTAGACCTCTGCATTACTACTGTAAGTGAATGAACTTTTATTCAGATACAGAAAACATTAAAGGAAAGAAAACATAATATTAAATTATCTTGAGTTCTATGCTAAATTATAAAGCACCCAATCCACATGATTAGACAAAAAAACTGTATAGAAAGACCCTGCTAGGCACTTAAACATAGTTTTGTGCTATTTGATCATGTTTTCATGGTGGGCGAAAGTCAGAAGTATCATTTTGTTCAGTGATGCAGGAAAAAAATAATCAAAAAGCAACTTACGCGGGTATGCAAATAATTCCTCCTTTTGCAAAGCTCAAGAGACCTTTCCTCTACCAAATGCCGGGTGTTCTGAAAACTTTCCTCTGCTGCAGTTGGAATAAATAGCTCTCAAGAAATGTTTCATCACGTGTTTTAGAGGCACAGTTTATAATAGTTTTGTGTTGGAGTCAACAGATGAACTTGAAGGATTGCAGTTCAACCCACTGAACTCTTAACAGCTGTGAAAAGAAAAAGAGTTGGGAATTCAGATTTTACTCTTTCCTAACCAGTTCCACACTGGATCTTTCATCTTGTGAATCTGTTCCTTTAACTTCCCAGTTGCTAAATCTGACCTCTTACCTTGAGAGCTGCTACACAGAATGGAAAACCTGCACATCATTATTCTGTGTTTGTCATAACATGTAGAAAAATACACATGTGAATTTTATATCAGACACTACCGAGTTATTTACATGCCTGCTATACACCGTCTTCCCCAAAGAGATGGAGGAAGAAACAAGTTATTTTCTTTGGTCAGGACAAGAGACAAAGCTTTAGAAAGTGTGTGCAGAACAAAGTGGTGACTTTCAACTTGTGCTGCAGCTCCACTTTGCTGCAAGCTGTGAGCTGGGGACAGCTGGGCCCTGAGTCTTGAGAGAGTTTTGGATGGAGGGATGCTGGTGCCACCTAACTTTGGCCATCAAAGCAGCAACTGTGGGATCTGGGTTGCCCATATAATCAGTGAAAGAGTGCAGACTCCTCCAGAGAGCAATTTGAAAGTCCTGAAGTTTGCAGCCTCCTTCTGTCTTGGTAGAAGCAGCCAAGAGTTAATGCTCTCTGCATGATGTTATGCCTAAATAGAGGCCAGGACCACTGAGTTAAGGATGATTTAAGTTCAAAGGGATGTTACCAGTTCCTGGGCAGAGGGGTGCTCTCTGAGTGACTGCTGAAGGCTGCTGGGCTGAGCAGGACACCTCCCAGCCCCCTGGGAAGGGCAGTTCGGATGCAGCCTGTGTTGAAGGGCCCACAGATTTCCCAGTCATCAGCTCCGTGGTACAGGAGGCTCTGAGACCCCTTTCCAACACGTAAGCAACAGTCCAGGCCATGGGAAGAAGGAGGCCCAGCTTGCACCTTAGGGATTTCATTTCCTTATCCTCTCCATCCCCGTTCTTCACACACAAAGCCCAATTAGTCAGGCCCCACATGTGAATGTCACCCCTTCTGCAAAACTTCAAGGATGTTTATGTAACAGAACACTCCACTTCCAGAAAGCAGTAGACTGGTGCTGGAGTTTCCCAATGGTAGGTCTGGGTTTTTTTCCCTGCAGTCACTTGTGGATTCTTTGCATAGACAGCAAATTCTTTTCCAAACTCTGCCCTTACAATCCCTCTGTGGTAAAGGCAGATAGAATTAACCTCTCTTCACATGTAGGAAAAGGCAAGAGAGAGAAGTTAAGCAACTTTAGATGTAGTGGAGAATTCGAGAAAAGACAGAATTGTATCTGTGCTTGGAACCAGCATTCTCCATCATTTCTCTGAAAGACTACAGAAAGAAAGGAAAAAAATTACACTAGCCAGATTCCCTTCTCTGCACCTTAAAATAGAGGATACTCCCTTTAGGATGTTGGTTTTATCTCCCTGAGCATTCCCATGTGATAGCTCAGGAGCTGTTGATGTTGCACTCACGTCTGCTGGGATTTCATCTGACAAAATCTGTCTGCAGCACCAGCTTGCCAAGTCTGAATTCTTCCCTGTTCCCGACAAATTACTGAGCAGGCAACAAGAGTGTATCAACTGTAGGCTAAAGCAGGACTCAGAGCAAGTCTCTGGATTTTCTAGCCAACTTTAGGGACTATTTACTTCACAACTTTCTCAACTCCATATGATATCTGCTCCCCCGCACCCCCCCACCCCCGCTTCAGCTCTGGAAATTTGGGGGTTGAAAAATTAAAGACAATGTGTCAGGTTTTAGCAACACCTTCTCATGTAGGACTTTCACAGACTGGTGAGGAAGAGCTTCACATTGCTGGGTCAATGAAAATTGGTTTGGTGCAAGGAAAAATCCTTTTTCTCTGTCCAGGAAAGTGTCTTGGTTCCTGGGAACAAGACCACCTAAAACCTGTCCTGCTGCCTCCTGTTATCAGTGGTGCCAGGCACCTGGACACAAAGGCACATCCAGAGGCATGGACACACCACAGCTCCCAGCAGGGCCAGCAGAGCAGGGGCAGACCAGCTCTTCTGTAGGTACCTGCAGGTGCAAGTAGAATCCCTTATTGGCTCCAAACCCTTGTATTCTTCCCATAGGTGAAGCTCTATACAAATTACCAAGACGAACTGGAGCCTCCAACCAACCAAGACGAACCAGGTACCTTCATAGATTTATGCAATTCCCCAGAAGTTTAACTGAGGGATGACTGGATTGCGTAATTCTGCAGAGTTATTGACGAAAACTCTTTGCAACTGTGTTTACTTTGGCTAGCTGATGACAACATCTCTTCTCCATCTGTTACCCCATGGTTCTTAAAAACAGTTTAATTTTAAAAAAGCCTGTAAGGAATTCCTGAGCCTTCTATAGACATGAAGAGGAGGGATAGCAAGACACTGGGGAATAACCACCTGAAAAACATATGCCACTTGCTTACTGACGCCATAAGTCAATTTTCTCAAGCTGTACCTTGTAGAAAATAAGTTTTTGTCTAAAAGTCAGACCTAGAAAATTAAAAATCTGAGATTTTAGTTTTGTGTTTCAAAATTATGCTTGCTGCAAATTATATTGTAAAGCTATTGATCGAAGCAAAAAATTGCCTAATTTGAAGTAACGTATTTTTTTAAGTTAAGCTTACTAGCTACTTCTTTTGTGATGTCTCTTTCTTCCTTTCAGATCAGTTTTTTTTCCCAGACTTCAGAGAATTTTCCCTGAGATTTCACTTACACATCCCTTATGCTTTCAGCAATTGCCTCTCATGTGTTCCTCTTCTCCACCTCTGCACCCGCCCCAAACAAGGCTATAACATTTAACAGTAATCCTCACTACCACCTTCCATATTCCCCCTTTGGAAAACATTCAGGCCAATAAAGCAGAGCAACAGCCAGGCACTCCAACAATGAAAAGGTCACAACACAGTTGTTGATGCCAGATTTTTTTTCTCAAGGTCCCTGTCTCCTAGAGAGCCTTTTGTGGCAGCAACCTCCGTCACCAAAGGACGCAAACGTTGAGGCTCGAGGCATCCCATGGGGCAGGAATTCACAACATGGCTTAAGGGATCATATAATGTGAGCCCTTTCTCCAAATAAAAATTTGAGGACAGTTAGGAAACTGAACAAAGACAGAATCTATTATGAAGACAACATGAAACCTCCTTAGAGACCCAGATGACTCCTCAGGCTGCCATGGAAAATATATGCCTAACCCTTCATTACGGGCATAATCCATGGTCTGATGCTCATTTATCTTTCTTATCCCAGTTAGTGAGTTAATAAGACTAAGGACACCAAACAATTGTTAAAGGGTCAGCTCCTATGGGAAGCTGAGCCTGTTTGATCAGTGTCTGCTGAGAGTATCACTTTAAAGAGCACCCGAGTGTGTGTACTTTTAGGGTTATCATCTGAAAAAAATAAAATGAAAAGAGAAACAGGAAGGATAGAGGAGTTGGGTTTTTTTCTTCCTGCACGTGGACATTTAATGGAAGTAATGTTTGGTAATTTACTGCTAGGGGAAAAAGGGAGGGAGAGTTTAGCCATGCAAGTATGGACTTATTTTTGATTTAAACCCTCCAGATACCACAGCTGGCAAAGGACAGAAAACTGATGGTGATCAAAAAGATGATCAATATATTTCACTCACATATATTACTTCAATTAAAATAAAATTGGAACTGCTTTTGTTACCATAAAGGAAGACATGATAAAATTGACGTTTGTGCTCTTTAAGGACCTGCCATGCCAAGAGGTACCCGCTGACTTTCAGTGCTGCTGCAAAACACACACACACCTCAGCAAGGACCTGAGCCAAAGCCCCCTAAAGTTACTGGCAGTGCCTCTCCTAAAACAAACATCAGCACCTGCTCCTTTCAAGTCCTGTGCAACTCAGTGAAGCCTGTGAGTGTGTTGGAATAAAAGCTGGTTCAAAAGCAGCAATACACTCATTCCCAGAGGGGGCAATGAGTGGCAGAAGTGGCACAAGTCCCGTGCCTCCTCATAATTAAGTGTACTAACAGTACAAAATTTATGAGCTTTACTACATGTTCTCAACGCTTCTATGCCTCATCAGTTCAGCCACTTAAGTGAAATTATTCTAATAATACCTACAAATTTCTTGTGCTGGGAGGCACAGCATGGTAACACGCTGGCAGATCACCACCCAAAAAGGCAACAACCACTGTGTCCATAAGCACAAAGGCTGGACTGGCAAATGAGCCACTCGCACACAGCTCCAGGTTCAATGTCATTTTCCATCTCTCTCCCTTATTTTTCATACTGCAGAAATGGATGACATTCTTCATTAACTTGACACAAGCAATTTCTAGAGGAAGATGGAAATTTCCTCAGTGTCATCCATAATACATTGTGTTGCCATCTGGATGCCAAATGGAAGTAATGGTCTGATCGGTTATTAACTAAAAAAAACTTAGTAAAATGCTACCGCTCTGCCTTGTTACCTTACAGTCATCACTGGGGAAAACATGCAAATATAACTCCAGAAAATGCCTGCATCATCCTTCTCTCCAACTTCAGAGTTTAGTTTGCTTTAATTCAAATTTTATTGAATCTTATAGAAGATCCATGTTCATAAAACTTGAAATTTCTCAGGTGTTTTCTGCACACAGAGAAGCAAAAAAAATATTTTAATCAATAGAAACTAACACTGGGTTTAGCAGCATCTTAGAGCCAAGGTGACCACCTGCACTCAACTCTAGCAGTGACGAGAGATCTGGAGTGTGCAATTGCTCTCCAACCAAAAAACAATGACCTGTAAAGGCAAGTTTGTTTCTGATTCTGAGAAATGACAAGCAACAGAAAACCTCAATGATATCTGTAATAACAGTTCAGACTAAATTTAGCATTTTCTGCAAGGCATGTATTGTGAGAATCTTGGAGTTTTGGAGAGGCTTTCCTTTTCAACCTTTAAACTGAATTTCAGAAAGCTCGGAGTGACTGGAAACAGTAGAAACAGGTAACTCTCATGATAGCAATAACAAGAAATTACATTAAAAAAATACAAGCTTTTCAGTGGCTGATATGAGAATCTGAGTCCAAAGTCATTACAGCCTCAATTGTTTCCTGTAGCTAAGACAAGTTACAAAGTTATTTTATCAACATAGATTTCCATATAATAAAATGAAACTTACACTTCACATTACCTTACCCTTTTCCTTTGATGTGACTCAGTGAATGTAGGGATACTTGATTTGAAAATTTTTTTTTTTTTTTTCCTTTACTTTTTTTCCTCCCAAATGTAATTATCTGCAGGATGCACTACCTTTAAAAACAAAATAAACTCAAAGCTTATTTTGCTTTTGGAGTCAAATGCTGGATTCAGCTGCTCTGTATGGCTCAATTGTGTTCAACATTATTTGCCTCTATTTGGATCCAAAACAGCAAGCAACATACTAAATTCTAGCTGCCACAAAACAAAAAAACAACAACAACAAAACAGCAAGAGCCTTTAAATGTGATTAACATAGTCTAGAATAAATTCACTGACAAATCCAAACACACGATTCTGTCTCTTCATCAAAGAGATGGTTCTTGCTCTCCCAACTATCGAAAGGTCCTTATGTAGGTCCATTCACTCTCTCTGAACAGCTTCTGGCTCTAATCTGCTCAGAATTAGCACTTTGATTTACATTAGAGAAGGCTTTTAAACTACAAATTGTAGATAAAGGGATATATATCAATATTTAGAGGGCTTTTGAAAAATTCCACTGCACACAGCATGAAGATCTCAGGGGCTTTTTGGTTGGTTGGTTGCTTGCTTGCTTGGGGTTTTTTTCTTGTTAATTTCAAGGCTTTTCATGACAAGTGAAATTCAGCAATGCCAGTAATTAAGTATAAGAAATAAAGGAGACAAAACCACTGAAAACATTCACGTGCTCAACGTGAACCCTCACGTGACTACAAATCATAAATTAAAGATAATTGGAAAAGTTAAGAGATTCTTGCCCAACATAAGGAAGGAAGCTTATAGAAACACTGATAAACATCAGTTCAATTAGAGGTACCAGAGATCAAATAAGAGAGCATGTATTTGTTCCCTGTGCCAGTAACTGTTTTGTTAAGATGGGTTCACATCAGCTGGGACCCTGCTACCTTTTTCAGTAGGAGCAGCTGCACTTCACCTGTCGCCACTTACACAAGCTCAGGTCTCACCCCAGGTAATCTCTTCCTCCTCCTCAGTTCTGCTGGTTACGTAGAAGCTCAGTGTGGCATGGTCATTTTGCTTTGAGCTTTTTAGAAAAAAATTATATTTGGAAGCCAAGGAGAAGAGGGGAGCAAGATCCTTTCTCATGAAATGAACAGGGCAAGGTCACACATGCAGTGACTTCATTTGCCCAGGTTCAGAGCTGTAACCGTTCTCAAAGTTGATCACACTTTGAAGAATCTGAGAAGAAAAACAGACAAAAATTTAAGCACT
Organism: Lanius collurio; assembly: GCA_020086605.1. Classification (NCBI taxonomy): domain Eukaryota; kingdom Metazoa; phylum Chordata; class Aves; order Passeriformes; family Laniidae; genus Lanius; species Lanius collurio. The sequence goes on along the minus strand of JACBWW010000206.1, from coordinate 29,057 downwards.
AGGGCAAACATAGACTCTGAAATCAAGCTGCCAGCTCTTGCTTAGTCCTCCTAAACCACAGCATTGCCAGTTTAATTTTCATACATCAAGAAACGGTGAAGACGCCAACATTTAACAGCGCAAGTTCTGCCTCAGACACATGCCCAGAGCTCACACTGAGTTCAGCAGGATTTTAGTGAGTGTTAAGAATACAACTGCTAATACAAAGCAAAGAACCTCTCTGGCTTCCAGCATGGTCTATGTCTATTTTTCTGCCTTAAGATTAAAGTGCCTGCCAGTACTTAAGCGGTATTTCATACCAAGTTCTAGCACTGCTCTTGAAAACGCAGCATTCAAAAGAGATTGGAAACAGAGAGGGACGTCATCATGGTATTTTCTACAAAAACAATTCTATCCCTTTAGGAACTCACAAAAGCATACAATGAAGACTACAACCCAAGTGTCACAGTGAAGGTCCATCCTCCCGAGGAGAAAAAACACATGCAGGGGAGATTCACTCTCCTCTCCAAAAAATAGGTGTAGGACAGAGATGAAAGGAACAGAGTGCTATCACAGTGGCACATATCCAGCCCAGCTGAAGTGAAAGCTCTTGCAAGGCCTTAGAGGAGCAACCTACATTTTTTTTCATTATTATTTCTTCCAGTGCTGCAAAATTAGTTCACCAAGAAAGAAACAGCCCATCCTTGTTTCACAGCCATGTCAGCATAACATCCCAGGTCACTGTGACCTGCAGAGCATGTGCAATTTTCATTTTCACATGAATACCAGATGTTGAGCCCTCTCCTTCTGATGTTCACTTCACTACAACATCAGGCACTTGGCATCACGTGCATTTGTAACACTTCCTTTGAGTTTTGGTTGTGAAACCTCCACATTTAACTGTAGCTGTTACAGCAAGCATCCATTAATTTCAGCTCTCAACCCTGTTGACCTGAATCTTCATGGGATTTCAAATACATCTTAGATTGCATCACTGCTGTTCTCTACAGCAGTCCCTTTTCAAGCCAAAGCAACTAAGATAGCATTTCAGTTTGATCTATTACATCTTGGCATCTGTTGACTGTATTCACTTTTTAGAGCATAAAATACTCAGAACAGCTATTTGTATTCTTGTTCCAAAAGTCTGCTTTGGAAACACAACAAAAGGAAACAAAAAATAGCAATCTGGAGTGTAAATAGCATCAATGGGATGAACCCCAGGTGTAGAGCAAAGAAGATAGGACGCATACAAAAGAGGCAGCAACAGCATGTGCATCCTCTCCAAAGGGAGGGATTCTGCCAGGCAGAGGAGGGAAAGCAGGAAACTGTGATTTCTGAAACCTGAGGCTGAGATCTGTTCCTGTGTTTCGATACTTTGGTATTAGTCCTCATAGCCACTGACGTGAGTGTGCAGAGAAAGGGTCCCTAAATGCATAATGTAGAGAATGGGTTGTAAGCAATGCAGAATCATGCCAGCTTTAACAGGACAGGATTTCTTTCTTCTTACCTGTTAGAAAAACTTTATTTCCTTCAGTTAACACAAATACTCCTAATCCAGCCTTGCATGGACAACTGATTGACATTGAATAATCTAATCCTCCACTACCAGGACCTTGACTGAAGTAACAGCCCCCTGAACCCTCTCATTCCTACTGCATGAAAGATATTTAGAAAGAGTTCCAAGAGTCCTGGAAAAGCCCAAGGAGCAGCCCTCCTGCCATTTCCCCCATCATTGCTGCAAGTGGCCACCCTGCAGATCAGGTGCACCTGGGCACTGCACGTGGCACCAAACTGAACAAAGTGTGCAGCCCCCTGGGAATCACTGCCCTGTTCCTGGGTCACTGCCCTGTTCCTGTGGCCACCCTGCAGATCAGGTGCACCCAGGCACTGCACGTGGCACCAAACTGAACAAAGTGTGCAGCCCCCTGGGAATCACTGCCCTGTTCCACGCTGGGTCCGTGCCCACACCACCCATGGGAAACTCCCCCTGTGACGTGGGGAGCAGAAAGAGGGGAGAGAGCACTCATCCACAGTGCAACAACGCTGATCAAAGGAATCAAAACTAAATCCACAAATAGATTTTTTAAAATTATACCAAAGAAAAGAAATGCAGCAACATAAAAATGCCTACTCTATGCAGGGGTGGTTTACTTGCAAATGACAGAATAAATAAGAAGGGATGCATTTTTCGAATTCAAGCCTTTATATCTCAGTTGGCAGACATGAACAAATTTCATTAAAGCAAAGACAACCATTGCTTTGATGGAATTGTGCTTTTAGAATTTAGGGGAAAACACTCTCTTCCTCTCTTGGCTGCTTGTAACATGCGAATAATCAGCCCAAAGTAAACAACATGTGGTCTTGTGTGGTCTTTTTCTCTTCATATGAGGCTGGTATTTCTCTTGAAACTACGAAGTGACAGGAAGTGGGGAGTTCTGCAAAGATACAGGAGACCCTGTGCTTTCCCAACAAGCTCTGGAAATCCAGTGTGTTTGGAGAAAAAGAGTTATTCCTGTTTCAGGTGGGAAATGCAAAAAAATACATCTAAACATGTAGAATGAAACCATATTCTTTTGAGTGACATAACTAGAGAATTTTGTGTAACTGTATTTACAACATTTCCTGACTCTTTCATGAGGATTTGAGTGCTCAAGCGTCACTGAGCACTAATCAATTCTCAAACTGAAATGTTAAAGGAGTTCCTGAAAGCGACATAGCTGCTGTATTATTTGCAAATACAGTTCTGGGTGTGTGGTGGTTGCTCACGTAAATCAGTCACTTAGGGAAGAGAGACAGCCCTCTGGCAGGCAGAAAGGCTCAGCACAGCAGGGTCTGTGCTCCCCTTGCTGTTGCACTGCAGGCAAGGAATCCATTAGCTGCTTTCCTCGGCCAGGCTCCTGAAAGAATGATGAGTGTTTAACACGCTGCTACCCATTTTCACATCAGTATGGGGTGTGGAACATTTCCATTGGTTTCCTGGACCACCGCTTGCTCACCCAGCCCCAGCGTGCCCTGTCTGCTCCCACCATGGTAGGGGATGCACGCAAGCCATCAGCTCAGCGAGTTTTCCAACTGCCTGCTCCCTTTCCCTACCACAAAACCTCTCTCCCACACTCCATATCCCCCTCACTCCAGCCCTCTTTCTGTATGGTCTTGCCCCCCACTCTGCCCAGCCATTCAATCGAGCTTAGCCAAAGCCCAGGAGAGGTTTGCTCTCTCCGGGCACCTGACGGGATTTGGCTGGGTCCCTGTGCCCCACGGGCTCAGCTTCAGGCTCTGTGGAGTACAAATGCAAGAGGACACACTCTACTCTCATATACAAAGTCCTTCCAGTGTGAACTGCAAATGTAAACTGGAAGCCATTGCTTTTAATACATGAACGCATGTGGTCCCTGGCTTCATTTCCAGGCTGTCCACCTTCCGAGTTAAACATCCCACCACCTTCTCCCTCTGTGACTCTTGTCCCTCTCCTTTGATTTCTCCCCATTTATCTCATTTTCACCATCCTTCAAAGAACAGGTTGCCAAAGCATCTCCTTAAAACCACTCTAAAATCAGCCTTCTTGCCTATAGTGGTAGGGTGGGAAGTAAGATAGAAAAGAGATTTTAAATAACACTAAAGGACTAAAACACTGAAAAATACCCACGTGCAATACACTACATCCCTATACTTGTCCATACCTTCTGTGTCTTTTCTCTGACATTTCTGGTTATAAACATAACATGTCATATCAAACCAAATTGTTGTGTTTGTGCTGGGGCAGAACTGTGTTCTTCTGGAGTGAAATATCTCACATTTTTCTGAGCCCTGAAATAGTAACCACACCCCATACATTTATGAAGCACTCTCGGCTGGGACAGCTCTGCAGGGTTCCAAGTGCTTCCAACACCTCCTTTCAAGAAAGAGCTGCCCAAACCAGTTCCTTCTCCCTGAAGATAAACTCTTTTTGCCACATCTCCCTGGGGGTGCAGCTCAGCACCTTGCCCCCCACACCACCAGCACTGGGGCTGGTGCAAGGCACATTCCAGGAATGCTTCCAGCTCCTAACTCTCCTTCTTTTCCTGAAAGTCCAACCACACTTTAGTCAGATTTTTTTTTTTTTTTAGGAGTTGCTAATTCTCAAGCAGAGAGGGGTGCATCTGTTCTGGAAGGTTCCCTACCCAGGTCCTCATTGCCCACTATATCTTATTAGGAGTGGAGCCTAGACAAAGAAAATATTAATTTGAATTCATTTGCATTTGTAAATAACATATTTAAATGAAAAAGTGGATGCAGATTTAACAGCATTAGGATTAGCTAGCAGCATAAGCAAAAAAAAAAAGTCACAAAAAAAAATTCAAAAGCCAGTTCCTTCGGATTAAGGAGTTTTGACAACTAAGCTTTATGATTTGCTGCTGAACAAACCAACAAGGTGAAATATGTCATTATTTTTCCTTAAAGCCAAGAGCGAGCATGATAAAAGAAAATAAACTCCAATCAATATTTTGGTCTATAATAAAGTCTTTTTTTTTTTTTTATATCAAGCAGACTCTCTGAAGATTACTGCAGAACATAACTAAAATGTAAACAACACAAGATTGCCAGTGATGAGCTGTGCCAGGGTGTAAGTCTGAGGCAACAAGGGCAGAACCAACTTATTTTGGTTTCCTGCATGATGTGGGGGTGAATAAAACAAAATTAATCTCTTCCAGTTATGTGAAGGATAAAAGGCAGCTGCAGAGTCACTCAAACAGGCATAGATCAGAAATCCCTGAGAATACCATACCACTTACCTCCAGGATCAGCAGGCTCTGCCCTGCCTCTGCTGCAGCCTCACTGTCTCCTGCAGCTCTCTCGGAAGGCAGGGCTGTGCTGACACACATTACAGGATCCCAAAAGTTCCTGGTAGGAAGCTCACAGCCCCCCATGCAGGCAGAGGGGTGCTCCTTCACAGACACTCACTACTCCTAATTTGAAGGGAAGAAAGAATCTCTTATTACAGCCACTCTGCCAGCACAGGCACGGCCTGGGAACTGCTCCACAGGACACAGCAAACCCACACAGAGAGATCCTTCCCCACTGAAGTTTCAGGGTTGGTTTGTTTTACTGTAAGGTGAATCAGATTCTGCCCTTTGGACTTAATACCTAAATCATTTTCTAGAAAAGATTCCTACCAAATCAGCTGTATAAATTTCCTCATAACCTCATATCCCACTGATATCCATAGCAACAAGGGTTGGTCACCTCTTCACTATGCCCCAGAACAACATATTTGTGTTACTACACATCTGTCCCCCTTGCAGCCACCTCCAGGTCTCACAGTTTAATATTTGCTGGTCTCTGGTACATCTCTGCCATCAGCTCCCTCTTAAACACAACTTACATGGGCTCTCTTTGGTATTCAGCAAACCACAACAGGCTTCCTACAGATGGGAGTTGTGATAGATCCTATCTCATCACTGGAAATCTCAGTGTGGGGAAGTCTAGGTCATCACTAAAACACAAAGATGTCTTTTTAGGTTTTTGGTGTTTGGTTCATGTCTTTTTTATCTGCACACACACCCCCCCTCCCCTTGACTGATTTCAGGGCCTGATGAATCTCAAAAAGGAAAAAAAGTAAAACAAAATACAGACATTAATTTGAGTACCTAGTGCTCAGACGCTTCAAATAAATTGCCCAGTGCCTTGCTGTAATTTAGCTCAGAAAGGCAGCTCTTTTGCTAAATTAAAGACATTAGAAGTCTTATGAGTAAAGTGAGCCTAGGCTTTACCCCACAATTTATTAGCATTTTCATTTCATTCCTCTTATCTTACCCATCCCTTCATTTCAGAACTGGTCAAGTTAGAACCACAGAGGTTCATTGTCACATGGAAAAATCCACGTGCAGGCCAGTGCCTAGACTGCAGTAGCACCTTAAGAACAGTGACTCCAGCAGGAGGGAGCTGCACTCCCCAGCCTGGCCCTCCCCGGCAGCCCGGGTTGCCATGGCTACGAGCGATGCTCAGGAAACGAGATGAGATCGCCATGGCACCGAGGCAAGAGAGGCTACCCGGGGCAGAGGACGCACTCCCGATTCTAGATGCCATCGTTTTAATTAATAAGGGAATGTAATGCAGCCGATCACACACAGGTAATGCAGAATTCTGGGGCCATTTCTCTTGGACTAAACTTAGGAGAGGTTTTAATCCAGCTTTAAAAACAAGTAGCCAAACCACATAAGCTTGTTAACAAAACAAATCACAGACAGAATATATTGGATTTCTATTGTTATAACAATAAAGTGGGAACAATTAATTCGTAATAAACTTAAGTGAAAACCAAACGAGAATCCTTCACATCTACATGAACTCCATACTACTTTCTAAAGATGAAAGGTGAAGGCTTCCTTCCCAGGAGGCAGACACAGGGCCAGGAAAACTGAGCAAGCAGCAATCTCCCCTGTACCAGGATTTTTAATACTGGAAATTTATCTGTGACTGGGGGTGTTCAAAGCTCAGTCTGTGTGACTCACAGGCACCCTTTAGCAGGACCCGTGTTATCAACTGCCCCCGTTTAATCAGATACCTTGCAGCACTGAGATACTCAGCTCACACTATTGAGCTGTTGCCAAGACACCATTCGCACTTGACTCCCCATTAACATCAGCTAATAATCTTCTGCCCTTGGCTTTCAAAGCGCTCCAGAAGGATCCAAGGCTTCAATAAGAAAACAGGGCAAGAGAAAAAAGCTGCTTGCTCTTGCAAGCAGTCAAATCAAGTTTAGCCCATGGCTTTTGCATGCCTCAGATAACCAGGAAACCAGAAAAATAAAATCCTAAATGCATTACTTTAATCATTTGGGGATCGGAGTGGTGAATTTTGAATTACTACTTACTGGGAGTTAGCAAGAGAAATGAAACTTTAAAAAGGAGACATGACCACAGGTTTCCCAGTCTCCATCCGTTTCTCCTTCGGGTGTTAGCAAGCTGTCGCTCTCACCAGTTACATCCACAGCTGAGTCCCTCCTCCTTCCCTGGAAGCCCACAGCACTGCCCCTACTCTTCTCAGCTGCTTTCCCATTTTGTTCAAAACACAGATAATTTGAGCAGAGGTTTGGACAGGGGCACAGAAACTGTTCATCCTGAATAAGGCTTTAGGGATCAGCAGGCTGGGGCTGGAGCTGGGGAAAGCCCTACTGCAGAGGCCAGCTAGCACTGCCGGCCAGCACTGCTGTTTCTTAGCATGGACAAGGTCAGGGAGACTGAAAAATTCCAGTCAGCCTCATCCCACCCCATTATTTTGCTCTGACTGAAACAAACACTGTTATCTTTGACCCTACTCTCTGCCTAGGATGCGATCACAGCACTTGTGAAACGCTGCTGCTTCTGCAACACTAAATCCACAGCAGGGAAATCAATCCTGTAGATCTCTGAGTCTGAGCAAAAGCTACAGACACTCGGTAACCACCACGTTTCCAGGACTGTATATTCCAGGCTTACACTGGTAACACTCAATCCATGCCCTTAGCCCTTGGCAGGAAGGTGACGGGGGCAGAGGGAGATGAATGCCAAGGCTGCTGCAGGAAGCCAGCAGCACAATAAATGTCCAACCTCTGCTTCAGCAGCCAGACTATTCTTACCCTCAGGTAGGTTTGTGTCAGATCTTGTTTCAGCTGAACTTGATATTAGCCTTCACAGCAGGTAAAATAAAGAAATCCTCACATCAATGAAAAAAATACTGCAGGCAAATAAAAGCAGGATAAGAACCCAAACCAACGCATTTTGTTGAGGTTGGTGTGATGATACCTGGGTGTGAGAAGTGGAGGTTTCTGACTTGCACCCTTCATTCTATCTCTGGACAAGTCACTTGCTCCAGGACTGAGAGGAAAACAGGACTGGGTCACTGCCCAGCAGGAAGATGACCTCCAGGGAGGTCAGAGGCTCTTCCCTACAGCAGGAAAACTACAAAGGATGGATTAAGAAGAGATAAAGATTTTTTTATTTTGCTTTGGTATTGTGAAATAGACAGTCAAAATCTTTTCAAAATAAATAAAGTAGGACTGGGAAGATAATTCTTTACAATAAATAAAGGTATTGCTTTTTTCTTGATCCAAAATGTGAGGGAATCAGGTCAGAACCATGGATCTTTGCTCTTGTGGGAGATTCCCAAATTCACAGGAAAACAAATGTCACTACTGCTCACCAAGTCATCTGTCGCACGCAACTGCTATCGTAACTGAGTCATTGACAAGCTTCAAACATTTCCCACATTTTCCTGTAAGGTTGTGGGTTTTGGTTTTTTTGTCTAGTGACTCAAAAGAAAAAAACCAAGTCAGCTCCAGCACAAAAATCCTGAATTACATTTTAAATATTACTTAAAATATATTTAAATAGTATAAATGTCTATCGCCATCCTTCATACCTACTGTCAGCCAAGTTATCTTACAGTGCAGTTTCAGGGAATAAACACACTCAGATTGTGCCCCAAGATATTCATACAGCTGCCTCTTAAGACCATCACATGGACTAGCAGAGAAACACCTGTAGAGTTTTTTGCTTTGAAACTACCAATACTAACACTTCCATTCAATAACCAGGAAATAAAAACATTCAAGTAAATTATCCAATGTCACATGGTCTGAGTTACTGATTCCCTCAGTGCTGCAGGAGCATTTACCCCCAGAGCGGCTGCAGTGACAAGGGGCTCTGTGACACCTGTTTGCTGATGTCCCCAGCACCCCACGCTGGTTGGGGACCCCATGACTAAGGTGGGTGGCCTGTGCAGTTGCAGAGGAGCCAGGCTGCTCCAGCCCACAGCTCTCATCTCTGTAAACACCTCCAGAAGGGATGCCCAGTCACACCAAACAACTCCTGCAGACAGCTTGAGGTATAAGCTCCAGAATAAAACAGATGAAGGGAAGGGATAATGAAGAGGACTAAAGTTTCAATATACTTTAGAAAAAATTATGACAAGACTTCTGCCAACTCAGTTAATACAGAAAGTCTTTTGCTGCAGCTGACACGTGCTTCCAATTTTAAAAAAGATTTGTAAATTAGGAGTAAGATACCAGATGTGGAGGTGATGCAAGCATTTGAGATGTATCAACTTTTAAAGGGATTTCTGACTGAAAACTATGAGAAAAGTCTTGGCAGCAAAATCAAAAAGTTATAATAAGAAAAAAAAAAAGACCAAAAAGATACTAATTGTTTCTTAAGGGGAGCTGTGAGGAAAACCAAAGCAGGGCTATGGAACAGTGGAAGCTGTGTATAATTTTCTGCAGCCTCTGCTAAAGGTTACCACAGCAGTGTCCTCCACTGTATAAAGTCAGTGTTTACGAGGAATGAGTTTAATTTAAAGGCTCCTGCTGTCAGGAGGAAAAGCTGGGCTAGGAAAAGCTGCTTTTGCCGGGCTGGGTTTGGCGCAAGCCCTGACTCAGCACAGGGAGCAGCAGTGACGTGGGCTGCAGCCCTTCCATGGGAAAGCTCTCCCGGCCAGCAGCCCGGCCTCACCGCACGCAGCCGCTCTCCGTGCAGCCCAAAATCCTGGAAAAGGCTGGACCAGGAGCCCACCCACGGCCAGTGCTCCCCACAGCACTGCCAGTGCACCAGCTCCGGTCAGACAAGGGAATACCGGGAGACTCAGGTGCAAGGGGAAAAGAGCATGGAAGAGAAGGAAACAAACAATTTTAAAAGAGGCCTTAGTTAAACAAAAAGTTGAAAGAAGCCAGGGAGTTGGCTGTAATTTCAGCCCTAAGAGGGAAAGAAAATGTGAAATGGTGTCAGCCTGTGCTCCTAAAGAGATTTTCCAAGGCTTTGTTGCACTGAATCAGCACAGGAATCTTCAAATCACAAGGGGCTAGAAATTTCTATCACAATAAAGCTGTTCTGAATACTACTGGAGCTTTCTTGAAAAAGTAAATAAACAAAGACAAACAGATGGAAATAATTTTAATCTAAATACTTGGAATTTGTGAAGTACAGTTTTCAATTATCCCAGATTGGCCTGGGCCCTAAAAACCCATCCAAACAGCTAGAGTTACAAAAGAGAAAAAAAAAAAAAAAAAAAATTCCTGGCATAAACAGGTAGGACGTTCCTGGGCTCTGGCCCACTCCAGAAGCCAATCCATGGAGCCCTGAGGGACAGCCTGGCACCAGCCTGGCACCCCCCACCTTCAAGTAGGGGTGAGCCCTTGGAGCAGAACACCCAGGGCATGATGCAGCAGTACAGGTGATTAACCAGGAATATACTGTGGCACCCAAGGGCAAGAACGATGGTTTAGCTGCTCTCAGCAATGGAGAGGGGCAACCAGTGGCCCTCAACACAGAGGGGGGTGGAGAAGGGGTGAAGGGGAGTGCATCCAGCGGCCACTTAAACTGTCAGACATCACATGGCAATTCAGCAACTTGCTTAATTTTAACTATGGAATATTTAAACTATTGGGAAAAGAACAGTGTTGGGATAATACAAATTTTTTTTTCTTTTTTTTTTTTTTTTAAATCAGGTTTTCTATTTCCCACTGAACTGGGGCTGCTGCAGACCAGCAACACCAGTTATTCACAGATCCTCAAGCCAGAGGACAAGGAACTGCAAATTTTTGCTTTCATGGCAGGCATTTCTCAAATGGAGTCCTTTCTCTCCACCAAATTAGCTCACCCTTCCACAAGGACCACAAAGGCAGGGTGGGTACACACCTGCACCGTGCCCTGAGCACAGGCTGCTGTAGGTGGCACTTGGCAGCCACAGCCTCACTATTCCAGCATTTAAAAAAACCAATCCTGTCTAGAAACCTCTAAATTTCTACCAGTCAAGACTCACAGAGAGCATCATGCTTCCTGTGGAAGTAATCAATTTTATCTACACCTTTTTGTAAATTCTGTAAAGCCATTAACAAAGACAGAACATCAGTTAGGGAGAAAAAGCACAGCAGAAAAATCGGATCAGCCCATGGTTTAATGAAAAGTTACTGGTAGAAACTAAAACTGATAGAAGGAAATGGAAAAATGGTTTAAAAACAAGTATCCCTTAGTAGCACTGGGAAAAATTCTGGGGAAAGTCCCAAGTCTCATCTATTTATGAAAACATTAGGAAAATTACTGCAAAACACAAGGGGGCACACTTGCCATCAGCACACGCTGCCCTCAGCCAGACCTGTCACCTGCCAGTCCCAGAAAACCTCAGATAATCCACTAAGCAGATGGAGGAATGATTATATGGGAGATACTTTCAAAGAAATATTGAACAAGTTTATCAAGACTTCAAATAAAATGAAAGACACTTCTGAAAGAAATTCTAGCACATTTCACTCATAACATTCTTGGAGAGACATCAAACAGCTCAGCAGGAACCACCATCCCCCGAAGCACCATGGTGGTCTGCTCCACAAAAGGACAATCCAAAATCTTCTGGTCCTCCATCTGCCCTGTTGCAGGTCACCTACACAATGTCAGCCCGTGGGAGTGCAGAGGCACAGGCAGATATCCCACTGGAGCTGCACTCAACCAGTAACTTACCAACCCATTTTGATACAGAAATTACTCTTGAAAAATCTCCCTTTTTTCCTTTCCCCTATTGTTTTACAATTCTTATGCAACTTTGGCAAGAAGGGGAGGAAAGAGGCTGCGATGCTGAACAGGCCAGATTGCTCATTGGCACTCTCAGCCTTCCTGCTAATTATGTTACACTGCTTCAGCTGGAAGAGGCCAAGTCCTGAACTGCAACAAAATTAAGCAAAATAATTTCCAAGAAACCTGGCAGAAATACCCAGCAAATTGTGTGAGTTCCAGAGAACTGATGAAACAAAAAATGCTTAATGAGTTTCAGTAAATAACTTCCTTACAGCTCGTTAAACATTCACAACCTACCTTCCAACTACACTACATAACAGGAACTACACCTTCCAAATTATTCTTCAGTCTTGTTATCTATATGCTGAAGATTTAAAAACAACTATACAAATACGGTACTAGGAAATGTACCAAAAATAGAGAGCTTGCCGAAAAATTCCTGATACAAATCTTATTTCAAAAAAAACCGAACTGCATCTGACCAGCATTATTAAGATAAAGCTCTAACTCAAAGCCTGTATTATTAGTTAAGCATCCAAGATGTTTTACCAGGCTGGGATACAATGAATTTTATGGGAATTTGATAGACAGTCTTTTTGCTATTAATAATTTAATATTTCAAAATGATGCTTCTTCCTCCCTTAACCTCTGTAGGAGCCTGAAGTAGCAGGAACTAGATGGAAATTTACTTCATGTAAGGAAGCTTACTCAATGTAAGGATTTATGTGAAAATCTCACCATTTCAGAGGGATAAAGGTCACCAGCCACCAGGCTCATTGCCAAAAAGCACTGTGAGTGCACATCAAGGAGAAGTCATATAAACTTTAATGGAAAACTTTAACTTTTACATTCATGAAGTTGTCTCTCTATTATCTGCAAATAATTACCAAAACTAAAACCAAACAACCTACCCAACCTTGCTACCAATAGAAGGCATTACAGTTTCAGAGAAAGAAAGAAACACACACTTGCAATAAAGTGGGAAAGGGTACAGTGGAATACATGGAAATTCAGGGGCTAGGGACTCAAATATGGTATGTGTTTTTTCCTGCTGTTGCACTTGGCAGTGCCGAGTACCCCTGAATTTTGATATAAAACATCTTTTTGACATTTCATGCATGACGGGTTGCACTATCCCTTTGGGTACGCGTGCTCCCAGGAAACTGAACCCACCCAACTCCCAACAGGGAGTGTTGGCTTTTCTACCAACTGCCTCATTCTGGAGACCAGGCAGCAGTTAGGAGATGCCCACCCAGGATGGGCAGAGGGAAGTGCCCCAATGGCCAGCCCTCTCGGAGAGCTGCAAGGTCTCTACATTGGGCAGGGAGGCAGCTAAAGCCTGGCTTGCACACAAAGCAGGAATGAAAATGCTGAAGCCAATCTATATAATGAAATCTGGGATTCAAATCTTACAGATTAATTGCTGAAAGCCACAGGTATCTATTTTAACCATAGTTTGAGTAGAGAAAATACTTGCAAACACCCTCTGAAACTTTCAGCCCCCCCACACCTGCTGTCCCTCCAGCCAGCACAGCTGGATCTGTGCTGGACAGCCTTGGGCAGACACAGGCCCACGGCCACCAGCTCTGAGCTCAGGGTCAGCTCCAGCTATCCATGCACAGGAGCTACCCTGCCTGAGAACATCCCTAATTTCCCATTGATCACTAGCACCTTTCATCCCAAATTAGAAACTTTTCCCCCAACATGAAGACACATCTGTCATCTGTTCCCAGGCTTGCTGATGGCAGACACATTCACTTTATATCATTTCTAGGGAAAGCCAGAGTTCACACCTTCCACACCACTCCCTTTTCATCTGCAGGAGAACATTTAAAAGGGAGGGCAGGTCCCAGCCTCGGCTCAGTGAGCAGCAGCCCTTCCCAGCACTTCCCAACAGCTCCCTGGGGACAGCAGGGAAGGACAGGTACTGCTCTGCACACTGAGCACAGGCCTGGCACTTCCTTTAACCTTTAGTGCCAAGGTAGAAATTCTACATGCACAGAAATGACAATAGGTTTTTTGAAATATAATTCCTAAGTATTACAACCCTTATTTTAAAAATTACTCACCTTTTCAACTCTTTGGGTACTCCCTTTCCCTGCTGTCATCCCTAGATTTTTTCAGTGTAGACAGTAATAGCAGTTCAGGTCTACAATGTTTTTATTTGTATTTTCATTGTATCTATTTTGGATCCTATGCCCCTCTCTAGTGGCTACATTAACATATTTTCTGAAAAATCATTATGTATTTCCTTCCTGTATTTAGGTACTATAATAAATACCTATTATAATAGTTCTGAACTTGTTTATTTCTCTTTATTAAAGAGACCCCAACAGTGTTTTAGTAGCTATAAAAGTATAACAAAAAAAGAAAAAAAAAAAATCAAAGTGAATCATATTATCCTAAGCTATTTGAAATAAGTTTTCAGTCTTAAACACCCCCTCAGTATTTTTGAAAGAAAAAAAATCCAAACAATTACTTTGCATAGAACTGAATCTGGAGGAAGATGGAGCCTTCTCATGGCTGATTAAAGGGATAAACAAAAATATCAGCTATACAGCAGGGAAGGTTTGACATTTCATCAGCACAACGATCCTGCACATTTGGGGAACCTGTAAATAGAGACACAAAAAGAGGCCTCTGTTGAGATGCCTCCAGGCTGGAGTGTTACCAGCAGTGGTTTGTGAGCTTGTAATCAAAACTTGAAGCTTAAGTGCTCAACATCTCTTAAGAAGCCCAACTACAAGCATCTAATATCTGATCCTTCAACCCACAAACTTAAGGAAAATGACACACCAAATAAAATTCCTAGCATACTTGGATAGGAAAAGAATGTCGTAAGCCTACACAGCTTTACATCAGGTATTACCACAGCCAGTGCTCTTAAAACCGAGTAAACAGCAGACCATATGCAAACAAAAACTGACCAAGCATAATTAATTCTCCTGTAGTGAAAATCCAGGCTAACCTGGTAATTTCTGTTCCTGAATTCAGTATAAAATGGTCACACATATTTGTAAATAAAAATATTTGACAACAAAAAAACCACATTTCTATATTATCAACTCTGTACCACTGAAAAAACTGGGCGTACAGGGACCAATTTGTGAAATTAATTTTATTTTTGAAACATGATATCCAATTACAAATAAATAATTCATACAATATAACTCGATTAGGCTATACAATGTTCAGGCAGTTCATAGTAACAACCAAGATCACATTGAAAATGAGTTTACATTAAATAACCCATTACAACAATATACAACTGGTCATTCAATTAACATTTCAGCCTGGTCCAAGGTGTAGACAAGTTGAAAATTGTTCCTCTTACCAGTAAAGAAACAGATGTACACAATTTTATACTGTGTCCAAAGTAGTTAATACATCACAGTAATAAAAATTAAAAATGCTGCATTGCATCACCTAAATGTAGTTTTAGTACAGAATAAAAAGTTTGTGAATTTTAGCAGGACAAAGGTTATTGCAAAGGAGTTTTATGTCCTATAGCAATTTCAGCATAAATTTACAAGTTTACAGGGTGTTCCTAATCTATGGTTTCAGTTCCATACCCTTCTCTGCATCCTGTCTGTAAAGCAGAGGGATGTAGGTACGTGTTGTGTTCTTAGCTCCAGTCATACATTGCTTTTCACTTCCATGTCAGCAGAATCTTTCACTGCCCAGCCACAGCTCCCCACTGAGGTGTGCTCCTGCCTCTGAGCCCTGCAGCAGCAGCAAATTTGCACTGTCTTTTGACACATAACTTCTGAATTTCTCACCTAGCCCCGAAAAGCCATGCTCTGCAAACAACACTTACATCTAGATTGAACAATAGCTTGAAGTCCCAAAATTCTTTTAAAGAATTGTGGAACTTAAAGAATATTCACAGCATCCCTGGAATTTCTTGGTCAACCATTTTAATAATGAAATACATGGATTTTCACAACAAAGTAATTAAAATTTCCAATGATTCAGAGACCTGGTAGGTCTGTATTTACAAAAGTTTTGTTAAAAATACCCCTCTTTTGGAGGCCCTTCAGGTGAGGTATATGCCCCTTGCTTTTAGTTTGATTGTTTAGTTACAGCTCCTTCCTTTATAAAATCCCACCCCTGACAAGAGACCATTCCTTCCAAACATGCACTTCTCAGCTCCTGTACAGCTCCCACAGCCTGTGGGACACGTGCAGTGCATTCCAGCAGGTACTTCTGTTCTTGTGACACAGGGCATGGGAAGACACACCAAAAAAAGGAAAAAAAAAAAAAAAAAGGAAAAAACAGAGGGAGATTCCCAGCTGGCAAGCAGGGGAAGAACAAATCTGCTGCAGGGGTAGAACAAATCCCTCTGAAGTTGTCCTTGTGCTCAGCAATGCAGGAGCACAGGGCAGCAGCCAGAAGGACCTGGCAGCCCACAGGACCAGGACCAGTGGAGGGAGGCCCACACCTGCACTGCAGCCTGACTGGACATCCCATCACAGCCCCTGTCACTGCCCAGCACCCCCAGGACAGGGGGCCTGTGGGACATGGAAGTACTCACAATCCAGCAGTAGTGGAGTTGGTCTTTTGTTATAAATCAAAGAAAAAAAACATACTCATCACAAAGACTTTTAAAAGTTGTTCTATTTCCAGCGCTGAGACTAAATGTAATGAACTGCTTTGTTTTCACATTCTGTAGAAGAAATAAATGTCCACAATGAATCTGATGCCTAATGAAAGAGGAACTACATATATCACATCCATTTTAAACATAAACAAACCTGAACTATAAAATCAAATGCACCGTTAGACTGCAACCCCATCTTGTGAATGGATTAGTAAAAAAAAATTAAAACTACCATTTCCAAACCATTTTAAAAGTTTCATTTGTGCAACTTCTCCAAAGGGAATTTAAATCCTTAGCAGAACAAAATACTAACTCCAGATTTGTTTAACCAAAAGCAGATTTAATTTCTTAAATCTGCTGCACAATTAACCAAGTGATATACATAGTACTTCAGCAATTTATTAATTTTCACTAAAAATCACAAAAATATTTGAACAATGTACAGTCTGTGCTGAGTTCTATTTAAGAACCTGTTGAGGGAGCACAGATACAAATTTAAATGTTAGTAATGCCTAATACAGGGTGTGAAAGTTCCCTACAGCCTTGGCAATTTTTCCACATTTGTTTTATCTCTATTTGCCACAAGGTTTACATTTATGATCTGGATATCTAAAGGCAGTAATCTCAAAAATATGGTTCTGATTTCTTTTTTGTTGCTTCTATTTCCTTTTGATTACTTACACCAAAATTTACCAAATGTTCACAGTTTGTCATGGACAGCAGCAGAGAAATCCATAATTAGCACAGACCACCCCATCATTTCATCAGAACTCTAGTACAGGGAACCTGCTGGACAACCTTCAACTCCTATGAATGTGCTTTCTATAATCAATGGAGAACATTAATTTAAAAAAAATACTTCAGAAGTTTATAAAATGAGAATTTGCATATCAAAGACCTCCCAAAACCTCATGTCACAAAGACAAAACAGCAGGAACTCCCTCCCCAAACTAAGCTTCTGCCCTTCACCATTGCTATGTGCTGCCATAGCAGGGGACTAAGTGAGCATCAGGACCTTAAGTTTTATTACTACAAGTAAATGATACACATGAGAGTAATCTCCAAATTAAAGCCATTTTAATATTTGCTCCATCACAAAGTTGACTCATGTATGCCTTTTCACATTCTCATGTAACCCTGATTATTCTTTCCAGAAATATTTTGGAAATAAAATTCACATCTGAAACAAATCAGAACACTCTCACTGAAGAAGAGCCCCCATATTTTTTCAAACAATATCCATGAATGTCTGCTGAAACAGAAATTGAGACTCCTTCCCAAAGTTAAGAGTTGGGTGTAACAAACCAAGCAACACAAATAACTCTGACTGACAAATGCTTCAAATATCTGTTTTTAAAGCAGAAAGTACTACGCAAAAGAACAGAGAATCAAAGGGAGATTTTTAATGGCACAAAGGGCAGCTAGGCACTGTGTGAGCTGAGAACATAACTGTCATTATGACTTTAAAAATCCCCCCCCAGGAAGATCTGGGTTGCAGCTAGGGTGGAGCAAGGGTCTTGTCAAACCTTCACAAACAACAAAAGAGCAAACCCAGTGTAATGTCCAAATATAATGAGAAAAGACAAAGATTGCTACAGTCCCTCTGCTAAAAGGACACTGTCAAGCTTGTAAAGTGTTAGGTGAAATTAATGATGAGAGTTCATATTAGCACTACACAATTCAACTCTGGATGAAATGGTAACAAGCCATTTTAAAAAGGAGTTTCTGTATCTGAGAGATTGTTCTTAGGTTTAACTTCTGCTGTGTTAATAGCATCTTCTGTATTAAAGGAGCTTTAACTAACACCTGCAAGAGTAATTGCCTTGAGGCAGAGCTGTGCCATGACCATCCTTCCATTTTCAGATAAAAATAAAAGTAACCATTAGGCACATATTGAAGGTGTATTACACAAGCTGGAATGTCAAACATTTTCTCTCTCAGATTTACACAGAAAAATAGCACAGCAGCAAATAACCTGGTCCTCTGTTCAACAATTACCTTGTTACAAGCATTTTCAATGTACATAATGTCACGACATCAATACCTTCTTATCTTTAAATACTTAGGTAAAAAAAGGCCCCCAGTATAACCATTTCTTATATAGCCAAGTTCTCTCTATATACATCCAAATTTTAAAGATACAAATAAAACATTATACAGGATTTATAAATGTTTAAAAACTTGAGGCTTCAGAATCATGGTTTCCCAAAAAGACCTGGGAAAATCCACGGACTGACAAGGTAGCAGAGAAAACTGGAAAAAAGGAGACAGACACAAGTTGCTGCCATAACATTTTACTAAACGTGCCAGTCATCATGGTGATGTCATTAGAAAGAACAGTTTAAGCTAGAAATGAGGAATGGTGGTTTTCTGTGTTGATCTCAAGTGTTGAGTTGAGACAGGCAATTCAAGTATTTCCTATTTGATCCAAGCTCATTGTAGCAAAGTGGTGCAGAAGAGGATTATTTTACATTTTTGCCATACATTCGATCAATGTCCATTTGATAGAACGCCGTGAGCTCTTTGCGTTTCAGTTTGAACGCATCTGTCACCAGACCAGTCTCTGGGGTCCAAGGATCAGGGCTCAAACGGATTTTTACTGGTATTTCAAACTTCTCCAGATTCGCTGTAAAAAGAAATATTTTCAATACAGAGCCAAAATGTAACCATTTTCCTAAAGTTAAGCACAAAAGGAGAAATCATACTCTCACACAGAAAAGCACACGACATAAACGAGGAAGTGCTTTGACAGCCCATGGGGTCACAAGCAGAGTGACAGGATCTATCAGTATCTGTTGGCCAGTTTCCACTGAAATACTGGAATAAAGCCCAGCTGTTCAGATATCTGTGCTGCTCCCTAACTTCAAAAAAGTATGGAAATTATATCCTCAAAACACACTCTGCTCTACCAGCATCATGGTGCTCATCACCTGGAGATAAAAGTCTTAAAATCCATACAAGTTAAGCTCGAAAAAAAAAAAAAAGAGGGAGTTTGTTTTTTCCTGATAGTTGTAAATTGATCAAGGGAATTAAGTTCATATGGCAGCTCTTCGCTGTACTGAAAGAGAGCAGTGCTCTCCATGTTACACCTCTTACACAAAACACTATCATTTGCAACAGTTTCTGCTATGATTTCAGATACGAGAAAAGCAAACCAAGTAACTAAGAAGGGTGGCCAACAGATAGGCAATAATAAAAAAATTCTCAATTTTCAAGTTGAATTTCAAAAATATACACAAATGTATGTTTATCCTGTGAAACCTGCCATTTTTAGATTTTCCGGCCCCTTTTTCTCTCTTTGGCATTAGATTACTGGGTTTGGGTTTTTGGGGGTTTTTTTGCAATTTATCACTAAAACCTGTAGTATTTAAAAATAAAGCCTGTGATACTAAAGTGAAAATCAGAAGCAAATACAAAATAACATCAAAATCATTGAATCAAAAACCACCTTTCAACAATTTTAAAAAAGTATTTAACTCTCTTCAGAATAGGTAGTGCTGCAGAAAAAAGGAAAGCCACTTTGTACATGCTCTCCATCACAGCAGCTTCTGAGAATGACTTTGCCCATGTGCTCCACACAGTGAAGAATGCCAGACTACAGAGGTGGGGCAAGGAAAGAGGCAGCTGCAGTGCTGAGACTGCACTCACGGCAGGAGGGTGCTCCAGGGACAGGAGCTGGCAAATATCTCATCAGAGTTTAATATATTCACAAGCAATATGGAAAAGAGATGAAGATTAACAAGCAAAGATTGCTGGAAGCATGTAGTTATCCAAGGTAGAAAGGAGGAGGACAAAGGGCAAAGAGGGGCAGAAGGACATCATGATACTGAGCAACTGCAACACAGCAGCAAAAATCCATTGCATGAAAGCGTCAAGAGAACGAGTATGGAAAATTTTACATCCCTCATGACCATTAAAAAAAAAAAAAAAAAAAAACATTCTGTGGCCATAACTGACAGTTATGAAAAAAGTTCAGTGTTTAATAATGGCCAAAAGCAAAAGGAAGGCACAAATTATTAAGAAGAACAAACAAAATATCACTGTGCCAGTGATAAAATTTCATTCTGCACCAGAACAGCCTGACAGACTATGGCCAATTAGCAAGAAAGATACTGAGGGGGAAGAATAACCCACACTGACAGAATCACAACCACCACTGGGACTGTTCACTGCCTCCCCCAGATCAGAGCTCAGCAGAGTTTCCCTGAACTGGCAGATGGAAGGCTCGGGACAAACAAGGCATTTCTCCATGCAAACAGGCCAAGCTACACAACTCACCACGAGACATTATGGACACTCATATGGAACATCTGAGTAACTCTGAAATGTGGCTAGAAGAGTTAACATAAGGAAAGTCTTCTGAAAATTGCTGACTACAAAGATGCTGCTCTGGTTTTGGAAATCCTTCAGATGGAAGTGCGTGCCCCCACCACCACGGGTTTATTTCAACTTGGCACGTGAGACTGTCTGATACCTAACACATATTATGATTATGGATCTATAGAAGGCCCACACTGTTTTTGGACCAGCAGCTAAGGCCAACAAGATACTACAGGACATCTTAAAGAACACCAGACACATAATAAAAACTGAAGTTTGCCCTATTTCAATTTTGTCTTCTCAGCTGTATTTGCCACAGTAAAAGAAGCTCCATGAAATAAAAGGACTGATCCCACTCCTCTTTTGTCATTGAGGGTTTTTTTTTTGTATGAAAATTTCAGTTCCTATAGGTTCCATGAAATACTCAAGGAAATATTTTTAGGGCCGGTGATTATCTGTTTCACAGACACTGCAGTCCACAAGGTTGATACCATATAACCCAACAACTTACCTGCCATGGCAGCCTCAGCTAGCACCTTCAATACCTCTTTTTCCATCTCAGGACTGTTACAGATCTCTTCCCAGCTTCCTTTAAATCCTTTTTTTCGGGCTAGTTCTGCGAGCTCCTTTTGATTTGGCACAACAAATCCAATGACATAAGAATGGAAACTGAGAAGCACAATGTATTTAGTATGAATTTTGCAAAGTAAACAACTCTTCAAAAATAACATTACAAGTTGAGGCATTTACACTTCATACAGAGATATTGCTCTTAACAGCTGTTTTTTGTTCACCTGATAATCTTCCTGAAAGAGGACACAAGTTACCTCTGCCTGCTTAAAAGTAAGTAGAAAGAGAAGCTACTTACCTTACAGTAACTGGATTGCTTCAAGGTGTGCTGTCCATATGCATATTCCACTGTGTCTCATGCCCAAAGCTTTGGGAAGCAGTACCCATACGATGTCACTGTGCCCTGCCTCTCCTCATGTTTTGCAGCCCGGAATGGAGACTGGTGTGCGGCTTCCCTACCTCAGTTTCCTCTCAACTGCAGAATCCAGTTACTGTAGAGGAGTAGAGGACTGCAGTGAAGAGGGGTTGGAGAGCAGGTTGTGGAATGAGCATATGCACAACACATCTCAAAGGACGCCTGCTTCTGTAAGGGAAGTGGCTTCTCTTTCTCTTTCAAGTGATTGTCCATACGCTCACTCTACTGTTGGCACTCTTTGTCTGCTCTTGACATGCCCAGAACACAGGAAGCTGTGATTTCAAACTCTTTGGGCCCTAAAGCACTATTCACTCTGAATCAGGTATTCAAGGTTTTTCAGATGGTGTAAAGTTAGGCAAAATGTGCACAGAACCTCAAACAGCAGCTTGACACATGATAACAAAGCAGATCACAGAGCCAGAGTTGAAAGTGATCTCAGAAGAGCTCCTAATCAATTCACTTACCCTGAAGCAGGGTCATCTAAGAGATGTATGTCTAAATCTTTCTTAAACATCAGCAAGCACTAATGCCAATGCTTCATCCCTGTAGCATGGATAAGCTGTTCTTGATGGCAATTCCTGACTCTTCCTCTTTGCAGTTTACATCAGAGTAGTCAGATGTCCCTCCCTTTTCCACAGAAGCTATTTATTCATTCATAGACTGTCACTTTTTCTCCTTGTCACCCTTCTAGTCTTGCTTCTTTTCTTAGGTTTATTTAAAAATATAAGCAGTGTCCTTTCCTCCTACATTATGCCATCACAGGTATCTGCCCAGACACCATCATTTTCTTCCTGGACTCTTTTCATGAGGTCCATCTCTTCAGATGTGCTATAATGCAGAACTCAGACCCTTTAATGCTTGGTAGAGCAAAGAGAGCATTGTGCATTTTGCAAGCAATACATTTGATTATGCCCTTTACCTTCTTACAGCAGCATGGCACTTGTTGACTCATGTCAGCTCCTACAGAACTGCTACCAGTTGGTGGTTCTCAGCCTTAACTTCTGCAGTTTATTTAGCTGTAAGTATCATTTACAACTCCTCTCTTTAAACTTACTGTTGTTTTTAAGCAAATCTCCATCTAGCCAAGCTTGCTCTGAATTCTCAGCCTATCCTCCATTGTAGCTTTGGTTCCTCTCCCACCTTACTCATCTATAGGTTTGTTAAATCTTTTCAACTCTCACCAGACAGATCATTAATAAAAAATAAGGAAATTTAGCCCTGGCATGCAGATTACTGTAGCTATATCCTTTAAGGTCTTCAAATACCTCTAAATATGCTTTTGGTTACTGCACATTGCAATTTTCTCCTCTGTTACTGGTAGGAATTATAATGGGCATCTGACAGGAATTGAGAAGACTGAACCAGAGTCCATTTACAAACACAGACTTCCCTGGCAGCGTCATCACAACCTTTGCCTGCCAGCTTGAAACCATTTTCATTTCTCTCTTCCTGATAATGTATTACAGGATGATTTCAGATTAGCCTCAATATCACTACTGCTTCCATCTCACCTTCTGCCTTTGCCTCTGTCCCATCTTCTGCCACACAGAGTCATGCTGTACTCTGTACTGAACCCCTGTAACTTTGTCTGGGGTCTGCTCCCTATTGTGTATGTATTGTGTGTGAGGGCATCTAGGACATAAAGGACTCTGGCACTTTCATCCCTGGTTCCTGTAGTCTTTTGAAATGCTCAAGATCACATCCAGCAATATCAACAGCATCTCCAGGGATAAAAAGCATATAGAAGTAATCAGCTGGCTGAAAAGCATCAAACTTTCTGTTCATCTAAAATTCAGCCCCTAGAGTAGAAGTGTACTTGTTCTGGACAAACAAGTTCATCCTACTGCTTTTTTCTTGAAAGAACACCTTGGAGCTCACAGTTCCTGGAACAAGTAGTTTTTCATTCTGTGCCACAAAGTTAAAGCTTCACTTGTTGCAGTTCAAATGCTAAAGCACTGTTTAGTCTTGAGAAGTATCCTGAAGGTACATCTTCCTTCTTGCTGTTCCTTATGCAGATCTTCTGTATTTGGTAGCTTTGTCAGTCTTGGAAGTGATTTTCAGTGGAAGTTTTCGGACTCTGGTCCTCAAGACCTCCTTAGTCATCTATTTTATGATGAAAGATTCTGCCAATATGTCTCTCCTACACTAGGCAGTCTCATTCCCTTGCTGTGCTTATGATTCTATCCCATGTATGGCTCTCAGACCTATGGTCAGAAACTTACTTAGTGGCACTACATATAGATACCACTGGTTCTGTTCTGTAAAGTCTGGTCCTTATCTCCTTGAGATTACTAAGAACTCCCTCAGGTTTTTTTCCCATGTTTGCTCATTCCTCAGGTAACTGAGCTACTAATTTTCCTGAGATGATGCTTGAAACCCACTTCATGTGTGTTGGATAGGTGAGGAGTTGATAAATCAGTTAGAGTCTCCCCTGACAGAGCTCTAATACTGACTCCTTTCAGCAAAAGTTTTTATTCTTTATCTCACTTATTTTGTCTGAAGTCAATAGAGCTTTTGAAGTAGCAATAACATGCAAGCAATTCTGACTCCTGACTACCATGTTCAGAGGAGCTTTGCATCCTAAAATCTAAGGTCAAATCACATATTAAACCCATTTGTAAAAGTCTGCCCTCCTTGTCCTTTTGCACGTGGGAGACAGAACAGCTACAAATAAGACTCCTCCTGCATATGAGATCACCTAGGCAAAGTATAAGGAGACACAGGATCTAAGAAAGGTCACAGGCACTGTTACAGAACCTCTCTGAGCTGAGGTGAGCACATACCCACAATGAAATGTGCATATGGACAATCATTCAGGGACTCCAACATGGCTACTTCAGGCCACATTACACACATAACAGTATTAAGAAAAAATACAGCAGCAACAGAAAAATCAGTCTGCCTTGTTTGTCCCTGGTCTGGACTCTTGTTTGTAAATTACCTTTAAAAATTGCTCATAGGTTTTCCTATTTTAAGTAATAGGCACAACATGGTCTATCAGAGTCAAGTGTCTGTCTAGCAAGTGCATTTTAGCTTCCAATGTTATGCTGACCTAGAAAAATTAACACAAAAATTTGGTAGCATGAGTCCAATAGTGAACTGCAATCCTAGAAGAGAAGAAATCACATGTAGGAAGCTCTTTCTCCACAGATTCTTGGAGGGTTCTTGGAACAATCACAACTTCAGGTTGTTAAAGTGAGCAAACATGAGACTCACTCAGTGAGTCCAAACCACAAATAAAATTTAATAGAATGAAAATTTTCTCAGAGGCAGGCCCAATGCATAGCAGCCTACTGATCCAAAACTGTCAAAACTGAAGTTACAGAATGCCTACCATTAGTTAACATGCTCCTCTCACCCCACAAAATTGCAGAGAACCAGGTGAACAAACCAAAAGTTGTTTTTTTTTTTCATTTATTACCACTGATCAATTCTCTGGTGTGCTTGTCCCGGCTTCTATCAAAGTAAAGTGGGAATCAGAATATTTCTGATGACTCAAAAGCTCCAAAATCACTTTATAAACATCAGTGGCAAATGTCAACAGGAAACAAAGACCACCTGAAGTATATTTATATCTGCAAGAGCTAAGAAATTCTAGAAACAGAAACTTGAGATGTGTCTGAGCCCTTATCAGCTCATTTATTAGTACATGTAATAAAGCAAAAAGAAACAACATTTGATTGTCATTTATTGTGCATTTGCACAGTATTTAGAGTGTGTTTTCTCTCAAGCTTAAAGGTGGTGTACTGAAAGGGTTAAAGAACAGTAACTTAAATTCACAAGCCAGATACTGGGCTGCTGGTTTTTTCCACCACCTTCCTCTGAAGTACCACAGTAACTTCCTCTGAAGGACAGATCACAACTAAACACAGCAAGTAACTAGGTGTCCTAGGGCTTCTAAAGGTAATAATCTCCAAAGTGCTTGAGTGATGTCTGTAATTAATGCAGTAGAGCTCAGCTGCTTTTCAGATTGGGGAAGGGGGAATGTAAGACTCATTATTGGTATTTTTTAACAAATTATGACAAGTGAGAAAGGAAAAATAAAAACAGATTTCACATCTTTTTGTTTTGATAGTTATTCCATTGTATTATAAGTAAAATCCTTTCTTTAACTGATTAAAAAAATTCCACACATTGAGTGGCAAAAAATTTTGCTTATGGCTTCAAGAGGACAAAGAACAGAGCAGTAACAAAGTATCAGCTGCTCTTACCTGCTTGCATATGCACAAATATTATCTACCAGTGGGAGGTTCTTCAGAGCTGCTTCTACTTTGCCAAGAGAAACATATTCTCCTGCCTGCAGTTTTACAAGATCCTTTTTGCGATCTAACGAGGAAGAAAGGTACAAGTGTTAATTACACAACAGAAAACTTCTAGATACTGATTTTAAATTTTTTTGAAATGCATATTTAAATACCAAAACTGACTCATGTTTGGTGAACGTACCAGAAACCTTTAATATTGGGTTTCCAGACTCTGCATTTTATCAGTCTGTCTCTCCCACTGAAATGAGGGACATTACAATTCCATGCATTTTCTGCATTTAGAACAGCATTTCCTATAAGACAGCACCATCATGTGCATGGAAGACAACTGGAACTGTGCAAGAGCCACTGTTAGCCAGGGGCACACATTTTCTGCCTGTCAAGGCAGGATATGCACCATTTGGTGACATATTATTTATTTCAGGCTAAGTCCATATTTAAAGAGCACCTGTTCATCTTTTACTTGAAAAATAGCAGTAGGAACCAAAAATTAAGCCCAAAGTACTTGAGGTTATTGTACACAACCTTACAAAATTAAAAAACATATAAGGTAGCTTATCTACTCAATTAGCTTATATAACTCTCTACTTACTATCCAGTCTCACTAACTGAGGGAGTCAATATTAGGACTGTTTCAAAATGAACCAAAAATCAAATTCTAAAACACAAACAAGTTTACATTAACATATCAGAACTTCCCTGGGATACATGGGAAGGCTTTAGATTTCATGACAAGATATAGAGGGATTTTTTAAATTATTTTATTTCACAGCCCTGAAAAATGTGTATGTACATGAATATATATACATACACATGTTTACCTGAATTTATTAACTCACCAATAATTTTCAGACACCCATCATGATGAAACTCTCCAATGTCTCCAGTATGGAGCCACCTCTGCCCATTCTCATCAACAGTGAAATCTTTTCTGGTTCGTGCTTCATTTTTGTAGTAGCCCACAGTCACATTCTGCCCTCCAATAAGGATCTCACCTCTAGGATATGGTTTGTCTGTGTTGTAATATCCACCTAAAAAATGGGAGTTTTTATTAAGTTAGAAAGAATGAAAACATATTCCAAAGCAAAAATTCATTCCATCCTTCTGGCAGTAGTAAGTACTGTGCTTTATCAGTTTCACACAGAAATAAAAATTGAAAAAAAAACCCACCCTCATATTTTTGGAAAGAAAAATCCCGTAAGGCTTTGCATTTGCCCAAAACACCCCTAAGTATTATGTATTCTACTCTACAATACATAAAAGCCTACAGTGAGAAAGAAAATCACCTAAATGCAAAAATTTATTACATGTATTTTACAATGTATTAAGATTCCATCCTACATGACAACTTTTTAATGATTTTACTAATGATATATTATTTATAATAATTTCTTAATGGCAACTGAAGGTATCATGTATACTACCTAATCAAAATGGCACTTCCATTGACAGCTTCTGTCTGGATATTTTCCTGTTTAGAAACCACTGAGGAATTTATTTTACCTTTCTTCTCCCTAAGAGCAAACTTTTATAAGCAAAGATAGCATTTAAAATCTAAATAGCCAAGAAATACTCTTCTAATTACTGCTACTGAGCGAAGCTCAATTGAAAAACACAGTTCTTAAAAACGCATTACAATTTAACCATATGCAGGAATCCTCACCTTCCTCCCAGTTCATTAACTTGATTTCACAACAGACCAAAGGTGCTCCCACTCTTCCTGTAGTGTAGTCCCAAACTAGAATTTAAAAAAGAGCATTTTTCAGAAAAACATTTAACCAAAACTGATTAGGATAAAAAAAAAATAAAAAAATCTTTTGCTGTCATGCATCTTCAGTGAAAATTAGCTGCTATTTATTTTTGGACTTTAATTCAGAGAATCAAACTTCCAAGAAAACCAATGGATTTATTAAGATAACACAGATAAAATTCTTATTCTGCTGAGAGAGTAAATGGCTGTATTTACAGATATTGTCAGTTACTAAAAGGCAACTGAAACCATTAGGGTCTGTTATATGAAATTAAAATCTGGTGCAGGCAGACTTTAATTCCTAACAACTCAATATACTCGCCACAATATGAAAATATGTATTCATTTCAAGTGGTAAGTACAACAATGCCAAGATCCCATTCACACTAGAATGGTTTGCTCTATCACAAATGAGAACATTCATTTCACCTGTAGATCACCTGCACAATGCATCCCGACCAGCACTCCCACTGGTTTACACATTTTTGGGAACACCTAATTCTAAGGCTCCCCACAGTGTTTGGCGGCACCACCAGAGGGACAGCCGGTCGGAGCCGAGCCCGCGGAGCTCAGCGCGGGTGCCGGGGCAGTGCCACCCACCTTCCGTGATGGTGCCAGCCCCAGCCGACTCGGTGAGGCCGTAGCCCTGCCCCACGGGGCAGCAGAAGCAGATGTTCATGAAGCGCTGCGTGGCCGCCGACAGCGGGGCGCCGCCGCACAGCAGCAGGCGGATCTTCCCGCCCAGCAGCAGCCGCACCTTGCGGAAGATAAGGCTGAAACGCAAAGGGAAAAGTACATTTTGGGGCTTCAACACAACAAAGCACCTAGTTTTGGATCTAAACCGAAAGTTTGCACTGTCTTCAAATACGCTTTTATGACAGCCAAGGAAAACCCTGACGCAGCACACTGAAGTTTTCAGAAATACCGGCAGAGATTTCTAAGCTTGTGTCATGTTCCAGTTTGAAGATAGGTTAAACATTTCAGAACATATATTTAATGAGGCAATTGTGTGATTTTCTCCTAAAAATACTTTAAGTTATATAAATTTTGCAATTACATTATCCTTTACTCTCACTGAAGCCCAGAGTTAGACTCAATGATCCTTGTGGGTTCTTTCCAATTTGAGATAGATATACTATGCCCCCGTCTGTGAAAATGCAGTTTTCTATAGGAATAGACTTCTCATCTTACCCAAAAATTGTATAAATCTATTATTAAATTCCTGATGAAAATGCAATAAATGTAAATTTTTAATCAGTTCCAATTTTATCACTAAATACTTAAAAACATCACACAAACTCCTGTTCTGTTGTTTCAATTTACCCTCAAGTACAGGCTTGTTCATGTTCAAAGCATCAACAGTAAAATAAAAAAAAGCACAAAAAACTAGTCTCCTGTGGTAAGACTTTGATTTTTTGGTGCCATTAAAAATAAAGTTAATATTACCTATCACAGAGTGGGGTAGTGTAACCTTTAGAAATCTGTTCCATTTTGTAGTTGTAGGCCAATATAAATAGATTCCGTTGGAAACTGGTCATTTCATTCACTTTATTCATGACATTTTTGTAGATTCGATCCATGATTTCCTAGTTATGTTAAAAGATGAACTTTAACTCAGAGAAACAGAAATCCTGAA